>VWYI01048061.1:0-67012 GCA_013399455.1 Anthoscopus minutus
CCCGGTTCCAACTGAACCTGCCACAATATCACATGCAAATCCACTATGTGACATTGCTTTCTCCCTACTATATTTTCTCAAACCACAAGATTTTCGTAGCTACTTAAGTAGAATTTTGTTGTTGCTGAAACACAGGAGTTCATGCTCTGTCCCCATACCCTTTCCTCCACACACATTATGCTGTATACATCTCTCGATAGTTTTTACAGACTTCTCTAGGCTGCACAAAATCTCAGCACCTAAATCTTTGAGGGATGCGTCACTAAATAGATTGAAAAGGAAATAATATGCTGATGTGGATTGCAAAGTCATATGGAATTCCTCAGAGAGGATTTTTCCTAAATGGCAAACCTTAGTAAAAATACTGCAAGATATTAATTTTTTAGGAATGATTTTTTCAAATATGGGCATTATGAAAACAGTTTCCTTTTTTGTAGCTTTCCCAGATATGCTTTTTCCTCAGTAACCAACATTCCACCTCCATTCACTGCTGTGAATTTTTGCTTCTATTTTTCTGTCAAATGTATATGTGAAAAAAGGTCTGGATTCTGACCTGGATTAAGATAGAAGCTTTTAGAGCAACCCACTAAAATCAATGGAGTTTTTCATCATGTGTCTGGAAGTCCATCTGTTTCTTTCAAACCCTTCCTTAGGGGCTGATGGGAATGTCCTTATTTCTGGTGAGGTTTTAGTTTTTTGAAAATACATGTCACTTGGTTGTGCCTGGTGTAATGAAAAACATCTGAATTAGATTATATAATCTCATATAATATTTTTTCAAATACTGTTGCTGTTTATGGGTAACAAGTAAGAGTCTCTTCCATAAAAACCATGGTAAAGTACTTCATGCAAAATTTCATGCTGCTCTGTCCTAAACTGTTTCCTCTAAGGGTGAACAGCACCTAAAGGTGGCTCAGGTAGCTCCTCACTGTATCCAGTCACTGCTGTGTAGGTACAACTTGTGACAGGTTCCTTGGTTTTGATTTTGTCACATACACAGAGCTGCAGGAGCTGCTAAAATCTTCCCAAGATTTCCAGAGCTCTCTGCAGGATATGTCTCATACACACCATCATGTGGGTGTTTACTGAGCATAACATAGCTTCAAACCATCAGTGCCTTTTATCCCCTACGTAGTCTGAAGGCGTTTGACAATGCCTTCCTCTTGCAAATGTGAGGAAAGAGAGACTTCTCTGTGTTCTCCAAGACTTTAGCCACAGATTAATCATCCCAGTCCAGCAACAACTCCAATATTCTCATATATTTTACTTTATCCTACAACAAACCAAAAACATTTCAGCTACTCATATTAATCCAGTTTAAGTTTCTACAAAAGGTAATTGGCTTCAGGGTCTGAGTCTGGTCTCATACTCACTTTATCCCAAAGTAGTCAGAATGCTTGTCTTAAATGACTTTTCCAAAATTAAATCCAAGACCAGCTAATAACTTTCCTACATTATAAATTAATTCTTGCCTCTCAGGTTAAGTAAGATTAGAACTCCATAACTTTGTCTCCCTCTCTTATCTTTTGGGATCAGTGGCCAGTTGCGAACCACATTGGGAAATACTCATTTGCACCTGTAATGCCACAGGTGTTTGAGGATCTGACTGTAGGGTGAGACCCTCTTTAGCACAATTTGCATACCCCTGCCCCTACACCAAGAGATTTTATTCAGTCACAGACTTCATGAAACCTTTCATATCAGCATAAAATTTATATTAATTTGCGCACTTTTAATCTTTAAACATTTTATCTTTTGCGCACTTTATCCTTGAACAGATGTCTATATGAATGTGTGTGTGTGTGTATGTCTGGATAGTGTTGGATGATGTTCCAGCCCTCAGAACATCTTTCTTACATAAAAGTTACATCCTGCTTGAAAGCTTCCTTGGAAATGCTGAGATTCATTGTATTATAAAAATGCACAATTTTGTTGGGATGCAAGGATTTCTGGCTGCATATTAATTTTGCTGTAAAGTGCACTGAGATGATAAGCTTCCAGCAACTCAGTCCAACTCAATTATCTGCATCCTTCCAGGTGGAGACGTCAGGACTTTATGCCATTTTTGTCATTTCACTATTTTACAGCTCAAATTTCTACATGAAGCCAGAGCAATCTAAAATTTTAAATGTCTATTAAACTTCCCACCCCTCTGGCAACCAATATGGCAGCTGCTCTACTGCATCAAAAAAAAAATTGGCCTCTTGGAGATGAACTTTTAGAAAATGGACTAATCCTTTTATACCATAATTTGCTTTAAATATGAGCCAGAATTACTTAAGTTTTGATCTGTGCACATTTAGCCCAAGTCATGCAGCCCCATACCACTTTCACTTTTACTTAAAGACCACACAAATGAAGATAGAACTTCTCCCTCTGAAAAACACGTTTGTGCTTTAGCTGTATTTCCCTCAAGGCAGCCTCCAGGAGGCAAAAATAATCCGAGGAGCAAACTTTCCTGCTCAAAATCCAATAAGTAGAGAATGAGACAGCAACTTTTGTGAAGAAAACTTTCTTCAGGTCTTTCCTCTGATGCTGATGTTAACAGAGCTCTATGCCTTGGGATATGCTGACAGAAGCTGACACATGAAAGAAAAGTCAATACCAAAATAAACTCTAATGGTCCAAATTTCAGTTGCACACACTACTTATTAAAAAAAATAATAATAATTCTGCAGGATGGTGAGGTTTTAACCACTGAATTAAAAACATCCAGAAAAAGCCATCTTGACATGTATACATGCCAATGACATATTTACAGAATTTCACATAGAGCAATGCTAACAAGGTTTGTGCACTAATTATGTTTTGAAATTTAAAATATCCTCATGTTGTCTTAAGAGACAAAGCTTAAACTTTAGAATAGCAGTGACTCAGGTGATTCATCTCAAATTTTGCACAAATTTTGCAAATTTTTGCATGCAAACCATGCCTTTAGACATCTTCTGATATGACAAATGCAATGTACATTTTCTTCCTTGAGGCCGCTTTAAAAGAAAGGTAGAGGGGGATATTTTTAGAAGTTTATTTCCCTGAAAGATCAGGTAGTAATCTCTACTCCACTGTTCCTTTTCTTTATATATATTGTTCTCTAAAAGTGAAATATACTTTAAGAACCACACAGTATTTCAGTGTCAAATATAACTATTAACAGACACACTGAGAGAAAAATACACTGGTCGCATAAGAATAATTTTAAAAATTCTGAAAGTTCCAGAAACTTTTGCATTCAAAATTGCCCCTACTTCCAAAGATATAAAACCTAAATTTTATTTCCAAATACAGTCTCCAGTTTATCAACTAGGCAATAATTTTATTTCTGGTAAATGTAATTGGAGAATGAAAATTGAGATTCAGGAACCATAATCAGTTGTCCAATAAAGCTGAGGCATTGACATAAGAAAGTTTCTAATCTAGTTTTCACTTATTTTATTCATATTTTCTTGAATTTATTGTGGGTTTTAAATATTATATAAGCTTCTAATGGAAGAAATGCACTAGGACTATTTCTAGAAATTGCATATCTAAGAGAGAAAAAAAATCTGAGAAAAAAAATCAGTTTTCATCTATGATAAGTACCAGGTTTCATTCAAATGTTATTGTAATTTATGGAGTAATATATAAGCAAGGTAATCAATTGATCAAAGATGTTTTCCTAGAAAGGCAAAATAATCAATACACTTCAGCACCAAGGTGCTACATTCACTACAAAACATTACAAATGAATGCTTTGAGTCCCATTTGTCCCAAATTTCAGCAATACATAAACATCAGGCCAAACTTACAATGTACCTATAATAAACAACCCTTAATTAGGAGGATAAATTTGAACTTGACTTTCAGCTGTTTATCCTGTCAAAATTCATGGTCCCAGCTAGCATTTGTTATGTCCTAATGCTCATTTTATTGTATTTATTCCTTTGACGAACAGTGAGGTTTCAGTGATAGCAACAGCCCGGGAAGCCCCTCCCTGCAGCTGTTCTTGTCACTCAGGGTCACAGCATTTACACATTGGTGTCTTTAGGCAAGTACCTGAGTGCACTTATCAGCATTTCCTAAGGCACTTATGTTTGTAAGACAAAGCAGGAACTTGAAGAATCACTGTAAAGGGTGCTTCAAAGAGGTATAGGAAGCTCAATTGTCACTTTAGGAAATTATGATCTCTTTAGAATACACATGTCACGTGATAAATTCTTCAAGATTAGCAAAAGTCTTTAAAAATAAGTATAACCTGGTTATACTGCATTAATGCTAATCAATTTGTTCTTAACAAGCACAGTACAAAACCCAGCTCACCTCTGGCAAGGTGGTAGGAAAACAGTTTTGCTGAAGAGCTCTTCTGGCATACAGGGTCAGGTAGAAAAAACTTCTTAAAAAAAACTGTGGAAAAGGTAGTAGAGGATGTTTGGACACCTTAGGCAAGAAAGAAAGCAGACAAACTGCCAGAGATAAGTGTTGGAAAACTACAACATGCACAGGGGAACAGCAGAAGGGCAAAAAACTCTCAGTGGTGGAAGGTAGTAGATTTAGCAGCTAACTTTCAGAAGTTTAGAAGTAGTACCAACTCAAGGGAGAGGAGCACAAACTGTGTTCGTAATTGTTAGAAAAGAAAATAATGATGATCTTGGAAAGATGTTTTGTGGAGTGGTCAGATACAGACCAAAAAATACAGACAATGTCTCTCATGCAGAGGAAGACCAACAAAGTCCACTACGTGGATGGTGGAAAGGCTGTGGATTTTGTCTCTCTGGACTTTAGTAAAGCCTTTGACACTATTTTCCACAGCATTCTTTGGAGAAATTGCCTTTTTATGGCTTGGATAAGTACACTGCTCACTGTCAAAAACACTGTGTGGATGGCCAGGGCAGAGTTGAGGAAAATGAAGTTACATCAGCTGGCTTCTGGACATAAGTGATGCTCCCAGGGATCAGTTTAGGGGTCAGTCGTGTTCAATATCTTTATCAATGGCCTGAACGAGGGGAGACGACACCAAGCTACTCTGCTGGAGGGTAGGAAGGTTCTTCAGAGCAATCTGGACTGGCTGGATTGATGGGTCAAGGTCATCTGTATGAGGTTCAACAAGGTGAAGTGCCAGGTCCTGCACCTGAGTGACAACAGCCCCATACAGGGCTCCAGACTGGTGCAGAGTGACTGGAAAGTTGCTCAGTGGAAAAAGGCCTAGGGATGCTGGTGGACAGCAGCTGAACTGAGCCAGGTGTGCCCAGGTGGCCAAGAAGGCCAATGGCACTTGGCCTAGAGCAGCAATAGTGTGGCCACCTGGACCAGGGCAGGGACTGTCCCTCTGTGCTCAGCACTGGTACAACACTCCAGCAGGGACACTGAGGTACTGGAGCATGTCCAGAGAAGGGCAATCGAGCTGGGGAAGGGTCTGGAGCACAGATTTGCTGAGGGAGCTGGGGTTTGGAGAAAATGAGACTCAGGAGAGACCTTATCCTTCTCTTCAACTCCCTGAAAGTAAGGATGTAACAAGCTGGAAGTCATCCTTTTTTTTGAGGTAGCAAGTGATAGGATGAGAGAAAATGGCCTGAAGTTGTGCCAAGGAAGGTTCAGATTCAATATTAGGAAAAAGTTCTTAGTGGAAAGAGTGGTCAAGCAGTGGAACAGGGTGTCTAAGCAAGTGCTTGACTCACCAACCCTAGAGGTATTCAAAATACATGTAGATGTGGCACTTAGAGTAATGGTTTAGTGGTAGACTTGGCAGTGCTGAGTTAATGCAGGATCTTAGAGGCCTTTTCCAACCTCAGCAATTCTGTGAATCTATGACAGGATGCTTAAAATGGCTTAAGAACTCATAAAGGAACATGTTAGGATATTTTGGAAAGTTGAGATATTTTATCCAGTCTAGTCTTGGCTAAATTAAATTTTAAAAATCTATAGACTTCAGAAAAGGATTATTGTAAGTCACCAGGAACATGAAAGGGTGATGTTTTTGTGCACTGTAAACAGCTGGCAAGAGAAAGAGAAAAAATGTGCATAGAGAATGGGTGACATGCAGGAGAAACAGTCATCTGAACTCTGCAGTGAGGGAAATTAAAACCATATAATCTACTGGCAAAGTGCTTCAAACCTTGAAATATTTTTGTTTCTATTAAATTTAAGTATGCATTTGTAAGCTGTAATGATTTGTGTGAAAAGAGCAGAAACTTTGGCCCCTATCCAACAGAAGCCCAGATAGGAGGGGGAAGGACTCTCCTTCCTCTCCTTCAGAGTTTGTCTGTGGTGGAACTCTTCCCAAAAAAGATATGGAAAATGGATAAATTGCAACATCATTGCTGCAGTAAAGACCCTATAAGAATTTTTTTATGAAGGAGACTAGCTGGACTTAATACATTTACAAATATGGTAGTTATATTAGGAAAAAGAAATACGCCCATCCTGGAATAGGAATACCTCATGGCAGACATATTATTGAATAACTGTTCCATGTAGACTGCTTCCATAATCACACATAGATCAACAATTATAGTCTGTGTATGCAGTTCCTAAGAGAGGGGATTGTTCTTCAGTCCCCTTTGTGGCAGTCAAGGGGTCAAAGCAGAAAAGAGCTAAGAAAAAATTAATTAGAAAAGTATATATGAAATTTATTGAAGTACAAAAACATATAGCTAAAAATAAGTGTATTCACTCAGGTGCCAGGTAATTTTAAAGTTTCAGTAATCATTTCTTATATAAGAATCTCCCTTAAACTGGAGGACTGATTTACAGGATTATTTCAGTGTGTCAGTATTGTAACAGACAGCCCAGCTAGACTTTATTGGAAATATAGGGGATTTGTGGGGTACAAGTTTGTATTTGAAAGTAAATGATTTAAAATTAAACAAAAAATTAACAATTAAATTTTCTGAGCTTTTCAATTATGTACCACAATACAAATAATCTCACACTATTTTACTATTCCATTAAATGTGCACTGAAAAAACAATTGCACTTAGGTCAAAACAATATCTAATGTAATAAAACTTGCCACTTTAGGCTACTGTCCAGTAACATTAAGAAATAAAATTATCAGTTTATGGTGAATATCTATGCTCAAATATTTTTAAATATTATTTTTGAATAATATTCAAAATCCTCTTCTATTCAGAATCCTCTTCTGCTCAGGACAGAGTCATTTAGAGAAGTCTCAAGTATTTGAAATCAAAAGCTTTTATTAACAAGTGTGGGTTGAAATTTTGTGATTGGTCCTTATTTGCGAATTTCACAATTATACATTTGGAGTTGGAAAAACACATAAGGAGCTGATTTCTTTAGATTGTCTTATAATCAACAAAAACTGCCCAAAACTGAATGAAGAACATATGCTGAGAAGACACCAGCTTGGTGTTTGACAAACTTAGCATGTGTCTTCTGCTACAATTTTATTTTGCATTCATGAAAAAATAATTTGGGGAAGAATCCTGACTCCACTGAAATCAATGGCAAACCCTCACTGACCTACTGAAGCCAAGCTCCATTTACATTTTTTGTTTGATTTTTGTCAGCAAAACCAGAAAAGGTGTCACACCCTTTCTATTCCCTACTTAATTTGTAAGAACCTTAGTACATGGACAGTCTTTTGGACACAATGTAATCTTAAGTATTTTAAGTGTAATTTTTTACTTTATTCTTTTTACCTTCTTGATTTGCAAATGTTTTAGAACAGATATATGCATATAGTGTTTAGCTAATAAAGATATAGGCTGCATATTCAACATTTATTTTCCACACACTCTTTGACGGACACGTGTGTTATCAGTATCCAGTCACATGGATCAAGATCCTCATTTCAACTTTTGAAACCTACTAAAATGTGAGAGTGTTAACAAACCTGAGGTGATCTGCCTACAGAGCAGGCAAGAAATTAGGTACCACAGCACAAAGCTGCCAGAGCACACCCAAACAAATTGCCCATACTGAACAAATGTGTTCAGCATACTGCTGTGTGTCACCTGAATCAGCTTCAGCCTGTCTCCAAACACATCCACTTGCCTCTAAGTTCTTTCTTATAGTCATGACCTTCAGTATTCCTGTAGATCATAATCAATTCCATTAATATACTATAATACATATCTCATGAATCATATTTTTCTCCTGTTTGATATTATTAAAAAATAACGCATTTATTGCATTTTCCAGTGCAATGAAAAGGAACATTTCCCAACAGTTTAAATGAGAATTGACTCCAATATTACAATGGAATCTTTCTATATGCTGTCTTTTTATTGCATTCTTGCATAATCTTTACAATTAAATGCTTAATAATATTAATAATTTAATAAAATGTTTATTTTATTTTTTAATTTTTTTTTCCTCATCAAAATTAGGGACTAATCTTCTGTTGCTTTTCCTCCTTTAAGTAAAGAGGAGGCAGGTAAGAACTGTGGGATTGATTTCTTCAACAGGCCTGCAGAGGTTATTTTATTATTTTTTTCTGTTTGAAGGTTAGAGGAAGTAAAGCATAATGACCACAAAAACAAGCTGTGGTCTTAATGTATGTCATCTACCTAATGCCCCCAAGAAAAAGACATCATAAGCTGTATATTTAAACCTGCTTCTCCAATGAGGTTGCTGTTTTGTCGTTCTAAATTTTGAAAAAAATCACAGGAGGTATGTTCACAAAGCCTATTAACAAATAAGATTTGTGCTCACACTTCCTGCACACTGTTTTGAAAATTGATCCCTGAGGGCCTAATTAGCCATTATGCACTTCTCCTACTGGAAAAGGAGAAGGAACTTTTATGCTTAAAATAACTTAGCAACCAAAATCTAGAAGATGTAATCTCTCTTAGTCAGTATCTCACCTCCAAATTAAGGGAATCTCACAGGGCTCCATCCCAGTATCCAGTGAAAAGCACACAGAACTACCCCGCTGGATATCAGTATTTGTCATTGGCATAAAAGGTAGGAAAATATTCATGTCTTAATCCTGACAGATGCTAAGTTCTCTTAACTTATATGGAAATTAGAGATGTAAAAGAAGAAGCTGTATCCCTCAAAAGAATGAGCTGAAAGTGGAGATGATTGTGGAGAACACAGGGATACCAGAAGATGCCAAAGCAGAAAATGAGTGCAGAAAAATGAGCTGTGATTATAAGGACTTGGATGCTTCACTTTAAGACCTCCATGAACACAGCAATGGGCATCCTAATTATTTTCTTCTATCAATTGTACTAATTTGTCCACAGCATTTAGCAACAAGTGGAATTTAACAAACAAGTGCTCAGCTCTACATAAAACAAGCAATGTCTCACTGAAATGGCTACGTGTGGGGAGATTCTGGTTAGAAAATTACTCAATATGCTTGGGACAGTATTTTTCTTGGTCTTCAATATCCTTTTACTCCCACTGGCTTGCACTTCTGCTTTGCCCTGTTGAACCATGTTCTTGCCCTTCACAGATATGATCAACAATTTTGCAGGCAGGATCCTCCAATATGGAATTGCTCTAAGTCAGATATCTTCATAAAAGTATATTTTACTGTGCTGTCTTGGAATCCAATTCTCTGTTTGACAAATGTTGGACTTTGTGATGCTTACTACCCACTCATAAGAAAAATAGAATTAAAAATGTCTTATTTAAAAAGTAAGAACATGATTACTTCAGTGCTTAATTCTGATATTATACTTTTCAGAAAGAAATAGAAACAAATTTTTATTGTGATACAGATTTAACAGATATTAGTTGAGCATTGTAAAACTATTGTAGAATGAAAATAATTACAAGCAAGTTGTTCTTCAAGGAAAAAAAAAATCTATTCTGAAAAGTTCAAATTGTTTTGGCCTAAGGGCTGTTGAAAAATATCCAAACAAAAAGCTCTGCCAAAAATGTGTATATTTCTTAGAAGTCTTTTACTTTCAACAAATCATCATTGCCTATAAAGATTGTGTTGGGGAAAATTTTAATGAACAAAGTTGGATGAAACACATTTAGTGTGATACTAAGAAATATGAATATCTACCTTTATCTGAAGGTGAAGGTTCCTAGAGGATGGATCCTAAAGCAGTGTGGTTTTGTTTTGACCAAGAAGTTGACCAGCAGAATTTTAGAGAAAGAGAAAAATGAAAAGAATTATTTTGAGTGGCTTAATTAGGAAGTCAGCTGAAATAGTAGATGAATTACATGTTTTATAGAATGGTTCTAGTTAAACAGAAGATGTGCCAAATACAGATGCTTAGTGACATCTAAAGACACTAAATGATTAATTACTGTTAATAGCAATGGAAATGTTCAAAGAATAAATGACTGGGTTTTTTGAATTTCCATAATTACACAGAAAATATTCTAAGAGTAGCACTGAAGTAGCATAACTACAAAATGCAAATGAGTTATGTGTGATCACCCAAATATGACTATCTTGCTCTCAGCATTTTACCACAATTTACTTTTTTGATTAAATCATGCTAAAATGAAGAACAGCCATTCTGAGTGCAAGTATTTTTTTGGAGTAAGGTTAAAAGACTATGAGAAAACAGAATTGAAGCATAATCCATTACCAATTTATTTCCATTGTTGACTCATCCATAATAGACATAAATCTGGTATTTTGCAATAATGGTTGCAAAAGGCACTCTGTGTTAATTTGTAAAACACATTGGAAAAAAATATCAGCGATAAAGATGTTTTTCTCATGGTTTCCTGATAATTAATGCTTCTTCTACATATCACCCAAGCTAAATTTATACCTTGGTATTTATACCAATTTCAACAGAGTTCAGTCGTGTAGAAGTTCAGTATTTTTCTTCTTACTATTTTTCTTTTTTTTTTTAATAAGGAATTTTATTCTAATGCCAATGCTGTATGATATTACTGCTATGAGAACAAGCAAAGCAGAGGGAGAGAGAACCCCACCATAGCGTGGAATCACATGTCCTATAAGCACGGTAGTGTAAAGAGCAGAGCAGTAGCAAAGGGCAGTCTGGTTTTCCTGACAGAAATGCAGATCACATAAAACATACAGAACAGCATTTTACTAGAGCTTACATAGTTTTCCATTTAATTTCAGAATGACTTTACACTTTAAATTCTATAACTAACAAGGGTTTTAATAACTTGCACTTATTTTGTGTTTTGCAATTATAATAAGGTTGGTTAATTATACAGAGAACATTTTTGCTATTTATTTCTAATTTGAAACTTTCCCAAAAGCATGGAATCCAAATCAAGTATTTGTAATTCTAAAAGAAGGGGAAATAGCTATTTATAAATAGGCAAAAATTATCAAACTCTCTTATCAACCTGCTATAATTTTAAGAAAAGCCCATGCTGGCATGAAACAGTAAAAAACTCAGTAACTATGTCAGAAGTGTTAAACCAAAAAAGAAAGAAAGAAAAAAAAGTGTTAAATTACAATAAATATATATAACATATATAATAAGAGTGGCAGCAAAAGTAGCTAAAGGGCTGGCAACTTGAACCTCATTTCTCTGCTTCTTCCCTCATTCCTAATGTAAATAGAATAATTATTTGACCGAAAATATTCAGAGAATGGATTACCAAAAAACTTTATGCGTGATGGTACAAACAATAGATGGGCAGTTACCAAAGGACAGGCACAGTTACTTGTAGTTTGGCATAGAGTTCTTAGTTTGAAAACTGGAAAGTGCAAGTCAGATAAATTATATTATTAAAGCCTCAGCTCTTACACTAAAATGCTTGGATAGCTAGGAGACTTAATTTGAAAAAGCACTATAAAATTAATCACATATGACTGCTGGATTCTTTGATGTAGATTTTTTTTTTAAATTTTAACTATTTAGAGGAGTAGTTGTGTTTAAGACTTTAATAGTTTTGTCTACCATGACCAAACAGTATTTCCTTAGATTTACAGCATTTAAAAATACTATATTACTGCCTAAAGCTTTGGATAGTTGCCTCATCTTTTTGCTATAGCAATCTGGAGAAATGAATAACGAACCTGCCTTGTAATGATTAAAAAAAAAAGTGTTTAGATTTGAAAATTAATTATGAAAGTAGTTTCCAAAATAAAAAAATATTAAAATCCAGCTGTTTGCAATGTATCGCAGTGGTGACAAGCTTCTTGCTGTGAAATATCCAACAGGCTGTAACTTAGGTAAGAAAACTGCTGTCCATTATCTTCTCTAATTTTTCCCACCATTTTATTTGCCTTTGGGAAATTCTTAAGGATGGAGCACAAAGCATAAATGTGCACAGCATGTTTTTGGCTCGCAGGATTTAGAAAATGGATATTCACCTTTTTGATGGAGTAGCTCAGACTATGGAGAAAAATAAACCTCTAAAGAAAGCAGAGTGACAGTTTCTGGCTATGGCAAAACAGTAGGAAAAAATTTGACTGGAAAGACAGTAGTTCTTGTGAGCTGTTAATCCAGGATAAGGAAGGATTGTTTTGTTTTGGGGGTAATGGTTTTTTTTATATGTTTATCTGGGCATGTCACAAGTTTAGCCTATGTTATGGAAAGAACTTGGGCACTGTGAAGAAAGGTTACTCAGTTAGGAGTGTACCCTTTCTTAATGTTTTCTGCTTGTAAAGCTAATTATTACAAATAATATGGCGCCCAGGCCCTGAATTCTAGAGGAAAGTAAAAATTCAAACAAATTATTTTTTTTCTAGAAAATCTAGAAGCAGTTCTTTGCACTTATAAAGGTATTTGTCATCTCCAAGGACTCAGAAACTGATTCAGGAACTTATTAAAGAATAAGCATAATTGGTAACTTTCACTGTTTCCCTCATCATTTTAAAACAAACCACTTGCCAAAAAAAAAAAGAAAAAAATAAAAGGAAAGCTGTTAACACCTTGGCCTGCTCACCATCCTCCCAGAAGTCAGGATGCAGTATGAGCTGTAGGAAGATCAGACTGTCCTCCTCTTACCCTTTTAGTGATGCAAGAAGTGTGTTAAGCACTGCATTCCAGAGCTGCCATCCACAGTGAGACAAGGTCTTTGACACAGGACATCTGGCCTTGTTTCCTAGGCTCCCTGAATAGCAGATGGACCTCAACAGCTCAGGTGCAACCAAGCCACTAGATCAAGCAACACCCCCTTAGAAATTATGCAGCAGTTAGCACATGCCCTCCAAAACTGGAGCCAAAGAAGCCTCCTGTGGAGCAGAGGGGAATATTATTTGTAGTTCTAGACCTGAGCATTAATCACAGCAAGGTCAGACACTTGAATAAACCCCATACATTTAAATGATTCAAAGCTATTAATCTGAGCTTGTAATACTATATTTTCACCATGGCTATCCAAGCTTTCCCTCCAACAGTTTGTCACACTTGTAGACTTGGTTTATCTTTGAGTACCAGTCCTTGCTAGCAGTAATAGGTTTTCCCTATATGATTTTACAGCATCTCCAAAGATGAATTTCTAATACTGACTGGGCAGGTGGGTCACTACCTATAAATTTGGTTTGCGTAGCACAAAAGGTTGAAGGAAATGAAAATAAAAGCAACAACCATTCTCAGTAAAGGTCATCTGAAAACTCATATAAAGAATTCAAAGTAAAAATAAAAAGAAAATAAAATCAGATTTTGATAGAAACCTTTTTTCTTCTCACAAAATATTCACTCAACTCGAGTGAAAGCAGAAGATATTTTTCCTCAAAATGTCCATTGAAATAGCAATCAGTGACTTAAAACAAGCTCAGATGGAATTGTTTGGGCAGCTGCAGCCAACCTTCTTTGCATTTTACCATGTACAAACAAAGTACATACCTCATGCACTTCAGAGTGGTACAGAAAGGGAGAATAGAACAATCTGGAAATATGGAAATGTAGAATCTCACAAACATGACCATCTATCAATATTGCAATAATGGTGAGTAAAAAATCATTAATATATCACCAGAATTAGTTCTCAGCCTGTAGTAAAAAAGGTCATTTTTGATGCTGAAAGACTGAATGATTAAGGGGATTAGTGAGCACTAAAAGCAACAAAAACCAGTTCATTTGACTATTCTGAACATCGGATAAGGTTAATAAATGGTCTTAGCATAGTCCTCAAAGTACAAGAACCCACACCATAAAACTGTGAACATTAATTTATACTTTTATGGGTAGTCTCAGCTGAAAGATCACGCAATGGGAACATTTCCAGATCTGAAGCACAGATCCCTGAAGCTTATGCATATTCTGCCTTTCCTGTGTCCTGCCAGAGCTAGAGGTTTAATTCTTGAGGACTTTTTATTTGGAACTTTCTGTGAGCACTAAAACTTAAAAATATTTGCTAGCCTCTTCTACCTATAAATCTAAAAATAGAAACTTGGAAGGAAAAAGTCATTAAAATTTACCATTGCCTTCTACTTTTAAGGGAAAGTATTACCAACAGAGAGTGGGAGGAGGATGAGTAATCCTGGCACCTATTCTATATTTCAGCTCTCTACATCCTTTATTGTTTGCCTAGCTGTTGCATAAATTCAGGAATTTACTATTTTCAAAAGTATATATCAACGCAATATATATATAGTGCAGTACATACCAACTACTGAATTGTGTGAGCAACATAAACAAAAGGCCAGGTTCTTCTCTGGTGCCCCTGAATACAACCTGGCATCCTCTCAGAACTCTGAATCCCACCTCACATCAGACTTCAAGTCACAGAAGCATTAGTTATTCTAAATATTTCCCCTAAAATAGGTAGCCTGAGAGCAGTGCCTGTAGGTACTGAATACAGATTTCAGCTTGCCCCCCTCCTGTTCTTGTGGGAGGCTGCAACCTGCACACACACGTGTGCTCTTTCCATGTGGGCAGCAGTTCCACCCATGGAGCAGCTTCCCTTCACACACCAACCCACTCTCCCACTTTATCCTCTCTCCTGAGTGTTGCTGTCCTGGAGAAGAGGTGAAGTGGCAGAGGACAGGATCAGTTCAGTCTGGCTGCTGTGCTGGGAAAAGAAATGGCAGCATAAAGAATGTTCTTCTGTCAGGAGTGGGAGATGCTAGGCTGAGTGGAAGACAAGACTACCACTGAGCTGAGCATGTACTGCTCAACCCAGCTCGGGCTTCCCACCAGCAGCGGTGGCAGCAGCAAACAAACCCAAGCTGTGCCCGTGCAGCCACTCTTTATACACATATTTCATTCTGTCTGATGCATTGTAGGGTTTCCTTCTGGGCCTACTGGGCACTATGTCAGTCTGTACACTCGCACAAGTTCTCTAGGAGGAGGACAGGATTGCACTTGGTCCTTTCTACCCGTCATGGTTTAACCCCAGCCATCAGCTAAGTGCCACATGGCCACTTGTTCAAACAACCCCCTCACCTGGCCAGCTGTGAGGAGAACTGAAGGAAAAAAGCAAACCTTTTTTTGAGATAAAAACTGTTTAAAAATTGAAACAAAATAAGGTATAAAAATAAGAGAAGCAATGAAAGGGAATGAGAGATAATGCTGAAAAGAGAAGTGACGTTCAATACTACCTCTTCACCACCACTCACTGATGCTAAATCTCTGAGCAGAAATCACCTCTTCCAGTGAACTCCACACAGATTGTGCACTGGACATGATCTTTTATGGTATAGAATACTCCTTTGGCCAGTTTAGGTCAGCTGGCCTTGCCATGCTCCCTTTCCAGGTTCCTGTACCCTTCCTCACAGGCAGAGAATGAGACACCAAACAGCCCTTGACTGAAAGCAAACACTGTTCAGCACCAAGACATCGGTGTGTTGTCAACATTATTCTCATATTGAATCCAAAACTCAGCACTGCACCAGCTACCCTGGAGAAAATTAACTCTATCCCACCAAAAACAGGATACTGCCACTGAAACAGATTGTTCTGCCCTCTTCCCTAGACAAGGACAGTACCTGGTGATGGAACTTACAGAAATATCTATGATAAAAAATATTAGACATCAAGAGAATTGAGGAGAAATCTTCTGAGAAAAGAACACAGACTAGTTACTAATTCTCAAACCCTGTTGCTAAGGTTCTCCTGCACGAAGCAGACATCAATCTGAAATGTGTTAAACAGTAGTGTGACATGGATATTGAAAGATGCTTTCTTGCAAAAAGGGAGCAGGTGGTAATTACTTGTACATGAGGCTGTTTATTAGCCCTGAATTGTCATATGGATTGTTCATAAATGACCTTCACATGCCATCATTAAAAAATTCAGAGAATTATGTTTGGAAAAGTGAGTAATCTTAGGAAGATAATTAACATGTTCTCTATGTTATCTATTGATTATTATTTTCAAAACTTTAGAGGCATCAAAATGTTAATTAATCTTAAGATAGTTTTAAATGCAAACAAGCATTTTTCAGTCCATTTTTGACCTCTTAAAAAAAAAAGTAGAATTGATGAATTGAAATCAGCATTTACTCCAAGCTAGAAATTCACTCTCCTGCTGTCCAATGCTGATTTATTGAAAACTTTCATTTTACTATTTCTACTTTATATTGTTCTAGTTTGGTTCCAATGCATAACACAGCTATGAAATATTTCTACTACCTAGAAATAGAAAAGGCACATGGATTGCTGTTTAAATGGCAGTGACACATTGACAGGACACAACCTTCCAGCCTTTCAATCAAATACTAGCTTGATTAGATTTACCAAAATCCAGGTACCATATTTTTGGTCATATCATTTGACATTATCTTCCCTCAACCCCTAAAAAATATTCCTGTAAGAAGCAGTGAGTTAGGATGAAGCCAGAATAGGAGCTCTTCAATTATGGAAGAAGTAATAAGCAACAGAATGACAGAAGTCTTGCTATAGTTTAAATACCCCCAGTTTCTGTAACCCACATCATGAAGATCTTTTTCCCTGCAGCTTTCAACAAACAGAGTCATGGAGTAACCTATATAATTTTTGTAAACCAATCAAGTTTTAACCACTGAAAAATGAGGGTTTGACTTTAGGTTTGATTGGGTTTTTTGTTTTGGTTTGATTTTTTTTGGTGCTGTTGGATTTTTTCCCCTTTTTTAAATTGGGAAGCACGTATAATGGTTTTGTAATAAAAGGCCTACAGTTTAAGATACATCAGTTTTCACCAGGGATATGAATATAGCTGCATGTGAAACTGTTTCCTATAGATTAATAACAGCTTCACACTGCTTTGTTTTAGGATAATAGTTGTAAGTGCTATAAATACAAGGACAGGAATTGTTTTATTAAAATAAATGCACTCTTCTATAAATGCCAGTGTCACCAGCTAGGTCTGCATAAAATACAAAACTGCTGACAAGGAGGGTTAAGCAACCAAAATATATCAATGCTAAGTCTCAATATAATTGTCTAAATGTCAGCTGAACCTTAGAGGACTACCTTTCCCACTTAAAACTAAATATGATTAATATAAAAAATGTTAAATATCAATCTCTAGACACAGAATAATGTTTTCAAAGACTGGGTTTAGAGATAATTAACTAAGGATCCATTTGAGAAAGGTTGTAAGTCTCAAGTAGCACAGTCAACATTTTGAATGTTATTAATCCTAAGATTTCAAGCTATTTAAACATTTAGATCTTATTTAAATACCCTCTCTTATATGTGATTTGCCATATTAGCAAGGTCATTTGACAACAATTTTGCACAATTGATGTAAATTACATTACAGATAAAACTTTTCTACCAACTATGTGATTAAAACCAAAATGAGTAGGAAGAAAGATCCAAATACAGTAAAAGACAAAGCTTGATAATACCAAGAGATCTCTGAAACATGCAACAGTGTCTTAGAGTCCAAAAAAAAGTTAACTGATAGGTGAGTATGATTTGTAACTGCATCTGTCAACATACATATATAGGCATGACTGTATATGTACATACTCATAAAACAATGCTACAAGTATTATTGGCTTACCCTGAAAATTATTTGAAGACCACATGTGAGCCATTGAAATTTAGTCCCCATGCTTATGGCACTCTTTAGACATAAGATCACAAGCATGAAAAGCTAATGAATTCCTTAACTCCTCATGCAATTCACAGCTTGGATGGAAATAATTTATGAAAATCTTCATTTTTTATTCCTCTTCATTTTTTACGCGTAGTTCCAGCTATTATTAGTGGCACACTCTTAAAACACTGTTCTAAAAACAGAAACTTAATTCACACATTTCTACTATGCGATGGCTTCCAAAATAACAATTTATTTCCCCAACCTCTCACCCCTCTAAAATGATGGGGATGTGTTCATTATTATATACATTTTAAAGAGGGTTTCTGCATCACAGGGAGTTTAAGGTCAAAAGCATCAAGTGATTTTGCATATGAAGTTTAAGAGGTGGTTAGAAACTGATTTTTCAGCATTCTTAACGTTACACAGCACCTTTTATGTTTATGGATTTATTGACTACAATTTTAGTTCTGATTTAGTTCTGATAAACACTTGCCTCAGGCCAGGTAGGGTTAATTTTTGCAGGTGAGGAGGGACAGACAAGAGCTGGAGGTTGTTCTGTACCACCTCAAAACGTTGCCAGGGGTGTGGGGAAGGGAGTCTTTCCAGAGGAAGGTCTCTCTTGCTGTTGGAGAGGCTGCAGTCAGGTCATGGGCTCCACAGTGAGCATTTTGGCATGTGAATCATTTTGTACACTTTTGTTTCTAGGGTTGCTGTTCATGTTCATTTTCCTATCTCACTACTGTTTCCAGCAAACTCTTCTCATCTCAGTCCATGAGGGGTGAGTGGCTCATGGTTTTAGTGGGAATACTTAATTGGAGAATATTGCTCCTAAAATATGGCAGCACTTTTGCACGTAAGAACCAGGGAAATGAAGAATCTTGTTTACAAGTGAAGAAAGTCATATTGAAGCTATTTGATAGCATAAAATAACATCCCATGTCATAGATAGGAATAAACTCTAGTTTCTCCAAAAGATCCAGCTGCTTTCATTGTGAAATCTTCCTTCACTACACTGCAATCACTTGCCTTATTCCAAATTCTCCAGCAACAACTCAACACAGGTCCCAGGATGCATAATGGTCTTCTCACTCTGATTAACCCATAGAACAGTTCTACCCTGAGCACTGGCTGGGATGGGATCCTGAGAAAAAAGCTGGTTGTGATCATTGACTCTTGTCAGGGTCATCATACCTAGCACAAGAAACAAGTCAAGAATCTGCTCCTCCAAAACAACTCACCTGGCCTGCTGCCTTGCCCTTTCCACCTCAGACATACACAGACCTCCTGCTCTTCCAACAAACCCTCCAGTCCCTCCCCTCCTGCAATACAAGATGCAACCTAAACCTGAAGAAACTAGCAAGTACCAGGCCACTTAGATCACCAGAGAGGTTGGGTTAATATAAAGTAGTTTTCAAGGGATTATGCATTTTATATGTTATGGCTGGCAATAAGAAACAGCATTCAAAGAGAAGAAAAATAAAGTGTGTGTAAGAAAAAAGAAATGTAGGAAAGCCTTACTTGTAGTTTGGGGACCATCAAGAGAAATGGTTGAGGGTATCACATAGATAAGAGCACTGGACAAAAAGTTTGGAGGGTAATGAAATTAAAATGAGGGAATGAAAAATGGAGACTAGCAGCCTATATCAGAGAATTTATTCTGAAAACTTTTATACCCCCTCACACCTTAAAATCAAACCAAAGTGCTGACAGATAACATCGAGAAGATCCCATACAGTTGCACTTCTCCAAAAGAAAGACCTCATCAATGCATCACAGCAAACTTAACAGGAAAAGTGCTATTTGAATTATAACTCTGGTCACGGTGTGAGCTGAGAGTAAATGTAACTGAATAGTGGTCAAATAAAAATTAAATAAAATTGCAGTACAATGTAGTGGGCATGTCCTTTAGGAAAAAAGCAACAAAACCAAAACCCTTCTGTGCTCGCTTCTTTGCAAATCACAGCAAAACCAGTGCAGAGTAGTTGAACCATAGAAGTTTCACTTGATTAATCAACCAGAGAAACAGCTTTCTCACTTAAATACACACTATTCCTACAACTGCTTAGTCAGAGCTTCTAATCAGACAATGAGCTTAATTCAAACAAACTGTGGAGTCCTGAATTTCTTTTTTTTTTTAAATTGAATTGAACTGAGCTAGTGGAAGAAATGCTCTAAGAGAGAATCATAAGGTTCTTCTTTTTAGGTTCAGTTACTTTTCAGAGATATAGGTCATATCTCTGCAATTTTTTTTGTTCCTTTGGTTGCATGCCACACAAGCGTAAAGAACTATCAAGGTGAGATAGAAAGGTTGACATTCACCCAAATACAAAGCCAAGCTGCTTTTCAAGTAAATCATAAAAACATGATGTGCAATCCCCGTTCTGTCACCTGCAAAAGAGTGAACCCCAGGCATTTCAAGACATTAAATGCACTAAAATGCACCACTTCATCTGTTAAAATATCACAGACAGAAATTCAGGCTACCAGATCATATTCCACCATACTCCAGGAGGCAAGAAAACTAAGATATAAAAATGGAGAAATATCCAAGAGGAAAGTGGGTTAGGGAAGAAAGAAATATGATGCATTCCAATACCAATGAAATATTTTTTTAATCATCCTAAATGCTAGATCTAATCAAAGCATGAGCCTTGGTGGAATATGATCTGGTATTGCTCTGTGCTTTCACTTGAATCTATGAAGTTAAAACTATTGCTTTATTTATGGGCAGTGGTGGATCATTTCCTGCAGAGTGTAGTCTTGGAACAAGAGGTGCAAAGAACAAATCACTTGAGAAGTCTTCACCTCTTATCGCTACAGCTGAGCATCTAAAATCATTAAGGTGATATTAATAATGATATTCTGGCTTTTGCCTACAAAACTGTGGAAATTTCAATGGATTTGATCAGGCAACCTTAAATATAGATGGTGTGATATATCACCAAGGAGTAACCATTATGAATCAAAGCTTTTGAACTTTCAAGTAACTGGATTCTTGTTCTCTCTGTGTAGTACAATGTAGTATAATGTTTCCAAACGTCACATCATGCTGATTTACTCCTAAATACAAAAATTCTCAAGTATTCATTCCCCCACCAAGAGAATATGCAGGCTGGAAAACTCCGCTCAATATCACCGAGGGAGAGATTTTTCAAGGCAATTATTTCTCATTCCTTGACTTAGCAAAGGAACTACAAAGGAAAAATGGGTCCTACCTGCAGTCACTTAGGGTATCTCCACACATATTCCATATCTTATCTCCTTCTCTGCTGATGGACAGAAAGATGCTTGAAATGTCAGTGGACAGGTTGATATCGATGACATTTTTATTTCTTTTCAAAAATCTGAATAAGTCTTTTCTTTTAGGGGCACACCCTTAATTTTGTTCAATATGTAGCAGAATAAATTAAGAGGGAGGGAACTATCTGGCTACCATTTAAAGCAAGATTAAAAAAGAGTGAGAAATTCTCACTCTCACCATTCTATCACAGGTTCACAGTCTCTGGGCACCTTGCCAGTGTGCAGGACCACACTTATATGTGACATAGCCTTGTGTTTCAAACAGATTAGTAGCCAGAATCAAAGCATCTGGTGTTGGCTGTGCAGAACCACTCTTCATAATTAGTTTAATATTTTATACCAGCACATATTTCATGTGTCTTAGCCTACTACTTCACTATTATACTCCATGATGCTACTGATGTGTTTTCTTCATTCATCCATTCACTGTGACTGAAGGACACCAATTTTATTGTTTAGTGTCCACAGCCTTTGCCTGATGGAGATGGAGGAATGTAGACTGACCATGTGACAGAGTAAATCCATAGGGATTAGTGATGATGTATATCACTTTCATGCTTGTGAGAGCACTGACACTGTGATATTATTCACTGATAATGATCCAGCATCTGCACCTCATTTCTGTGGAATATTTCTCTACATCAGCTTTTTCCACTAACTACAACAACTGTTTGGGGGCTGTGTTTCCAGTTTTCTCCTGTTATTTTCAAAGTTACGCACAGTTTGGGGACTGCTGCAGCCAGCAGCTTCAGCATATTGACCAATATTTCTTTGGCTTCATGTTTGCTATATCACAGCTTTCATTTTACACTTGATGTGCTATGAATCTCCCTCTGCATATGTGACCATGTGGGCTTTGATGATAGCACTTTACCAATTACTGCTCACAGCTGCAGATCTTTCCCAATGGCATTTTCTTGATGCACAGCATCTTAGGCTCTTTTTCAGGGCATGTCTCACACTAGTTGTGTTTCAAACCTGTTTTTGGAAGAACTAACTGACACATCCCAATTTTGGCTAATATTTCTATAAAACTTTGCCAGTTGCATCACTCTTTTTTATGTATTACAATGGGAATACATGTCCTAAGGGTCAAGAGGAGGTATGAGAAAGTCATTACAAATAATTCCTGTGTAAGTGATTAACTGGAACTGCTAATGCTGCCTTTACAGTGAAGCATCATTGATAGGGGCAGAAGAGATTTTAAGAATTATCCAGCCTATTTTTATAGTCATCTGCAAGGCTTTTCCAAAGCCATAAGATGATGCATGAGGGGAATGTGAGGAGCTGTTCTTCAGTGATTTTTGTCAAAGAATTCCTAGCATTTGAGGACCTTCGGAACAGATCTTCAGTGATTGTGAAGAGATAGCACCCGTCAGCCTGTTCCCAGATTGACTCTTCTCCCAGTTTTTCTTTACTGCAAAGACAGTTCCTTGCTTCAAATCGGATCTTGACTGCCTGATTCCAAGCACATTTATGTTTACTGTTTTCAGCCATTACTTTAGAGCATAGCCACAGGTTTAACATGGGACATGGTATACGATCCTGGACTTTCAGCCAACCTGGGTACAAGGCAGGAAAAGCTAAGGCATGGTTTTATCTCCTTCCAGGCACATATACTTGTATAATTACATCCGCAAATCTCAGGTTTTCTCCTGCCAGAGGAGCAGTGATTGTCTCAAAGCAGGTTGTGGAGGTAGGTATGGAAGGGCTCTCTGAATATGCATGGCACATATGCATGGCAGAGCACAGATGGCATGTGCGTGAATGGTCTGAATTTTTACAAGGAAGCAGTGCAGGTTGTGATGTAATGCATAAATTCAAAAAGAAGAAAAACCACTGTTAGAGAAAATGTGTATATGCAAAAATAAAATTGACATGAAGTTTTTTTCTGACAGTTACAGAAGACCATTGTGCTGGTTTGACATTGGCTGATACTTAGGAGGAAGGAAGAAAACTATCCACATGAATGATTTTCCTGAGAGACGCTCCTGGGAGCTTCCCCTGTGGCTAGGAAAGGCCAATAGCTGTCTAGTTCTGAGAATTGACAGCTTTGTAAACCATTGAGAAGCTGGGTCCACCTCTCTGAATACCACATTTTATAACCTGGGAAGTTCCAAAAAAAAAGTTTTTCGGCTTCAGAAGGTATTGGGAGGTCTGCTGGGCCCAGCCCTGCTCTGCTACGGCCCACAAGCCAGGCCTGGCCGGGCTGGACCCCAGCG
This sequence comes from Anthoscopus minutus, assembly GCA_013399455.1. NCBI lineage: Eukaryota > Metazoa > Chordata > Aves > Passeriformes > Paridae > Anthoscopus > Anthoscopus minutus. Next base: position 23,336 of record VWYI01048061.1, read on the forward strand.
GCTCCCAGGTAGGGATGGGAGGCCAGGGGGGCCCCGGCCGGAGCTGGGCCAGGTCACAGCTGCTGAGATCTTGGTCACACCAGGTCCTGCCCCTACCCCTCTGGCCTGCACGGAGCCAGGATCCCCCCGGGCTCCAGGCTGGGCCAGACCTCCCCTGCACCACGGCCTCTTCCAGTGGCTGCTGGGGAGAGGGAAGGGCCCAGCATGGCTGAAATCCATCACCGTGACTGCTTCAGCCACTGCCCACCAACGCCTGCCAGCCTGGGTGAAATGTGAACCCTGCCAGTGCACAGATGAGACCTGCAGAGCACCATTCTTCCCTTGGGTGAGAGGAAAACACAGTGTGACCATGTGAAGACACCAGGGTCAGTGAAAAAAAGAGCTCACGTTCCAGATGGAAAGAGAATGAAGAGATGCCTCATGAGACTGAAAAATCCTTTTAGTAATGCAATAGAGATAGACTATAATAAACTATAATATTTCCTTTAATTCATAAAAGGAAACAAGTATGGAAAAATAGCGTGTTCAAACTGTAAACCTGAGCAGAGGCAGCCACAATTAAGCAAAGCAGATGTTAAAGAAGCAGTAACGCTATGAGAAGCTTAAACAGAGAAAATGACAGAGAGTAAAGAAAACTCTCTGCCTCAAAAAGAAAAAAAAAGACCTCTGTTCTTAGAAATAAAAATAATTGCAGAAATAAAAGAAACAAGCCTTTCCCTTTGAACAGCTCATCCTTAAAAAATAACACCCCATAAGCTGACATAACCCATTCACTCAGCTGTGAGAAAGCTGTGAAAATGAAAAAAAATTCACAATAACAGAAATTTTCTAAACCGAACAACTGCTGTTTGTGAAAATACAAAACCACCTAAAAACGGTGTTCTTATAGAAAAGTTTCCAAGACATAACAAAAAAAAAACTTCTCTCCCTATAAAATCTGAAAAAAGCCTATTGTAGTGATAACTGATTTTAAATCCCAAGTTTTGTTTCTATGTTGTCAGTTGAAAAAAACATAAAATAAGCCCAGAGAAAAGTATTCTAGAAGTTTCATTCTGATTTTTTTCTATTATTTTAATTTTGTTAATACAACTTTCTTCATAATCTTAAATTTTGAACCTGCTTTTGCCTTTCTCCTGAGTTATATCTCACAGCAAAATATAAGTAAGTACACTGATGAGTTTAACCAATTCTCAAAACCCACCACAACCATTGACAGATTATGTCATGGGAGAAAACGTTTCACTAATGCAGTTAATGTGGTATTATCCTAGATGTATCTAAATTGCTCTCATTATTCTATACCACACAGCCTGAATGCTTCTATTTTGTAATGTCCTTGTTTGCTGCTTTTAACTTGCAGCTGGAGAGACCAAGACCTAGAAATAAAATTCTCAAACACTTGTAGATGTTGTATAAACAGGTATCTCCATTTTTTCCTGCTATAAATGGGAATATTTTCATATTAGTTGGATTTAAAAAATTATTTAGGCAGGCATTTGCAGTCCATTTAGGGAGTTGGTGGTTTTCCTTGTTCACTATCTGAGTATTTTGAAGATATATTTATTTTATAACATCAAATAAAGTAATGAGTCTTTCTGAATCCTTCTATAAGTACATTGCACAAGTTCAAACATATAACACCTACAGTGGAATAAAAATCTTCTGTCTAGTTCATTTTTCCTTTGTCATTTTCAGAGTAATTTTGTTTCAGCTGAAGCTATTACATTCCAAACTGCAGCAGGAGGTGGTACAAAAGCTCTAGCAGACATTGGATAGAAAGAAGAGCTCATAGCTCAGAAAACAAGCAGGAGCATCGGTGCTTCAGCCTCTCAATACTGAATGACCAAGGAATCCATTCCAATGGCATATTGCAAATCCTATCTGCTTCTAAGCTATTTTTATAATAAATCTTCTCTGGATCTGAAGCAATATAGGGACGCACTAAAAATACAATCATTTCATAATTGAAATAACTTAGAATGTAGAACTGAATCTTTATTAACATTCATGGCCAATATTTTGCAAAAACAAGCAACTCTTTATCCCTCTTGCTTTTCTATAATCCAGCTCCTGAGATGCACAAAAGGGTTGTGTGAGCAAGCCCCCAGCTGAGAGGGGAGCTGGTGGTGGGAGAAGTGCTCCTCCTTTTCCCTTTTTGCCCAGCTGCTTCACACACAGCTCTGGGAGCAGGGAAGCAACACTGAGAATAGCTCCAGGTGTGTGGTGGTGAAAGAAACACACCTTGCTTGTCTGCTTCTCTTCAAAGACATGAACAGGAAAAGAAGCAGTAAGAGCCACAGAAACACCCTAGGCTGCTTTTTCCTAGTAGTTTTTAAATTCCTTTTAGCACCTAATCCCAACAAAGCAACTCTAATGCATTGCATTTGAGGTTGTCTGTTGCTACAGCGTGGCTCACATTATATCGCACTGGCTTAGTCACTTACTCATAATTGTCAATCACTTTCCCCACCTATTAAGTAGAGTTTCTTCACCTGTTTTGCAGAGGAAATGGTGATTGAGTTAAAAAAAGCTAAAAAAAAACAATACAAGAACCACTAACTCAGAGCCACTACTGTACATTTATTTAGCAACAGAAACAAATAAATTTTCGGTTCCAGTACGCTTGTTGTTTACCAAGAACACTGTAGCCTCAGTTCAGTCGTTTGAGTTACTCATCTTTGTGCGCTCATTTAAGTGAAATATGGGTAATGGTTGCAATGGCAGCCCATAATGACAGCTGATGTGTGAGGAAGGCTAATAGACCCTTTTACCCTTTATGCCCCAATCCTTCATATGTGCATTTAGAGGGAATAGAGTGGTTAATTGTCTCCCTAGATACTAAATAATCCATCATATATTTCCTTATAATCCCATCCAGAGGATGTTGCTCATTTTGAAATCTTCTTTACCTGCAGAATCATTAGCTCTCCCTTTCTTTGTGAGATAATAATATTTATCCCTAAACCCCCCATGGTTTCATGTCTCTCTTTGGTCTTTATCTCACAGGACTATTTTTTTTCTTTTCTTTGTTTATAATTCTTTTATTTAGAAATCGTTATTTGTCCATAAATTAACAAAATCTTTAACCAATCTAAGGATTCTGAAGATACCAATAAAATAATTTATTTGCCATTTAAGTCCTATAAAAAAAGATTTTTTTTGCTCATTTCTCTTTTATAAAAGACTTATGTGAAATTAATTTCTTTTGTAAACTTATGTATAACCAGGGTATATAATTTTTGCAGTAATAGAGATTTGTGTACTGTAGCACAACTCTGCCTGAAGGGTTTCAACATTTCCAAGCTATATATGAGTCATAGTAAAGCTCTGTTTTTTTAGCCACTGGATAATAATTTAAATTTCTAAACAGTTTTAATTTCACTGTGGAGGTTATAAAAAGTATTCAAGAAATGAGTCTTTTTGACTTTTGGGTTTGTACTGCCATTTATTTTGAAAATCACCAAGCCCCTATTACAGGAGAAAGTAAATTTTTCACAGAATTGAAGGACAAACAATCTTGTCACTGAAAAAAGTTATTCGAACCTGCCACCCCAAATGAAATTATTTTAATGTCCCAGTCCTGAGAGCTGGTAGCCATGTGCTTAATGACAGATTTGCATTACTTTGTTGGTCTGGATTTGACCCACAGAATAATTCAATAGTCCTCCACTTTTTGTTACAGAAAATTTATGAGTGTAGGATGAAGTGGTATTAGATATCGGCATTTATTCCTCTGGTGGTTTGGGATCTATTTTAAAAGACCCTGACTACTGACATTAATAGTGAATTAATTGCTTCTACTGAGTCTCTTCATAGACAATTATGTAGGATTGTCTTTCAGAAGTCTGTAATGAAAGTAGCACTGAAAGCCCAGCACTGCAAAAAGCATTTTACTCGTTTTGCCCCAAATTATAGTGAAGGAGGAACTTTTTAAAGCTTACTTGTAAATCTAGAAAATTTTATATTGCGTCTATCAGGAAATATGTTGGAGCTAAACAACCAAACAATTCAAAGCTCAGCTTATTTATTTCAGGTGTTGCATGCACACATATGCATATATATTTTACAGACTTTATGATATTTATATTTATTAATATTCCATATATTTATTGGAAGTAATAAAATATTTTTTCTACCATTACAAAAATGAATGTATAATTCTGAATTGCACCATCTTTTAATTACTAATCAAAATTCATAGAAATAATTTCTAGTAGGAGAATACCTACAGTGAACATAGCCTAACAATATCTACTCTTCTTAATGTGGCAGTTCACTTCATTAATGTGCCAAAACTAGATGAATCATAGGTCTATAATTGTGCTATTAAAGACAACTAGAAGTGGATAGATCATATATGCCCCAAAGACTCCATCTTTTAAAACAAGGAGGGGGAAAAAAAGAATACAGTAAGATCAGCATCTGTTAGATGCAGACTAATCTTATTTTGCAAATATCCACAGCTGAGGGAAATTGAACAAAAGCAAGTATTTACCTGAAATCTTCATAATCCTAGGTATGGTGCTGATAAAATAATACAAAACATTTTAAAATTTATCCAAGATTTTTTTTATTTTTAAAATTTATTTAAGTTGTGAGAGGGAGTAAAGGAAAACAAAGGAAAGAAGCACAGAGGAAAGAAAATGCAACAAAATTTGATATCCACAGCAGCAACTGGATAGAAGATTTTGAAAAATGAAAAGACCAAAGGCAGCTTCTAAATGAAGAATTATAAAGCTGCAGACTTGATTCATAAATATCTAGTTTATGAAATCAAAATTATTTAGCAGTACATAATTTAAGTTTGATATTCATTTACGAAAACTCCTGAATTAGGGTCTCACTAAGGATAATAAATAGGACTAGAAAGAAACTATGATTAGCCAAATAAGTATTCTTGAAAGAAACCAAAAGGTGTACTAAAATAACACAGTAAGAAGATTGTGGAAGAAACAAACGAGAATTTAAAAAGTTTGTGTACAAGTTCAGCAAAAAGGCCTTATGTTATGCTTGGAATTACTCACCAGCAAAATGTTTGGCTGTACTGCTCCCCTGATGCTGAAAAATTACTTTGTATGGAAGAAAAAAAAGTTTAAAATAAGGGGAAAATCAATCCCAGATGGTAGAGGAACAATAATAAATTGAAAATAGGTCTGTCTCATGCTAAGAAACCTCTGTAGAGCTGTGAAGGAATAAAGAAGCTTTAGTTCTAATAAGGATAAAGCTTTAAAAGGAAAAGCTGATGACTGAGAAAATGAAGGGAAGATGCTTCCCTCTCCAGCTTCTTTGAAAACCCAGTCAAACAAAATAAAACCTGATAAAATGTTATATTTCATGAGGGATGTTTACACACCAGAAAAGGGGGCATAGCTTATATCTCACATACGACAGATCCTTGAGAACACATATGTGCGTTTCCTGTTTATCTTCCAAATGTGGCAGCTTGGATGGAAACAAAAGCACCCGGAAACTTTGCTAGCTCCAGAAAAACTTGGCAATAAATATGGACTGCTTTGAAGGCTTCAGATGACAAAAATTCCTCAGGCGCATGGACAATAGGTCCTGGATTCTCCAGTTAAAGCTTTGGTGCACCTCTATGGTTGACATTGTCTAACCCCAGCTGGCAGCTCAGCCCCACCCAGCCACTCTCCCCTGGTGGGATGTGGAAGAGAATCAGAAGGGTGAAAGGGAAAAGTCTTGTGGGTGGATTTTAATAGTAAAGCAAAAGTCAGGCATGTAAGCAAGGCAAAAGGGGAAATTTGTTCAGTACTTCAAAATGGCAGACAGCTGTTCAGCCTTTCCTATGAGAGTTGGAATCTAACACATATAATAATGATTTAGGAAAACTAACACCAAACCCTTCCTCCTTCCTTATGTGCTGAGCATGACAACATATGGTCTGGGACATCTCTTGGGATAGATCAGGTCAGCTGTCCTGGCTGGGAACTTTTCCAGTTCCTTGGGGACCCCCAGTGCCTGCAGTAAGGAAAGCGTCTCTGTATTATCGATACAAATCCAAATCACAGCTCCATGGCGGCTACTGTGAAGAAACTTAACTCTGTCCCACCCCCAAACCAATAAAAGTGTACACTGCAAATGTAAATATTCCTTCCAATTAATTTCTTTAGATACACTCTCAACATCTTCATAAAAAAAGCCCTGAACCATTTGATAAATGGCAGTGTATAGATGGCATAGGTCATTCAGGAGAATCTAAGTGCAATTTTCAGAATCATAGAAATGTATTGTTCAAAATAAGTTATTTGGGCCACTCCTGTTAAAAGCACTCATGACTAAGAAGCAGAGATGCACATAACTAATTTGATTGTTCTAGTAGAGAAATGACTATCTGAAAGTTTATTAACCGGAGAAGCAAATACTTGTCAACTACACAGAGACATGTGTATGGATAATGATTAATAATAATGTAGTATAAAATAGAGAAATACATAACAGAACTGGATGACCAGTCTGTTTTTCCACCACATCAATAAAACTAGATCATATTTTGCAGATTATTCTTGGGTGAATTTTGGGTGTGAGCTTAAAAGACATCAACAAACATTAGACAAGATAATGCAAATGGCTAGAGCAGAATAATTTAATAATACATCTTTGCCAAATAGCTCAAATGATCTCCTTCCCTTTCTTAGGAAGACTTCTAGTAAGAGTCTGCAGATTTTAAAAAGGAGCAAAATAAGAACTCTGAAATAGGTACAAAGTGATAGAGCGCCTTTCTGAAGTTTTCCCTTTTAATCATCCTGTTATACGTTCCAGAAGACCCATTTTTCCTCTGTCACATTTTGTGGGATACAGGTTAAAAATTTGCAGGAGAGAGCTTTGTGCAAAGAGCACTGCTCTTGCTTCCATGCACCTCGCCTTTAAGGTTGCCCTTTTGCTTGGCTGAAGAACCACTCCTGAAAACTGATCACCTCAACATCAGCATCAGTTTTCAGCATAAACAGTAGGCAGCTGCAGAGACCCCTCCTAGTTTGGGAAAGGTGGGAAGAATCACCATTTTATTAATTAATAAATATTAATGTTATTGGTATTAATGTCAACATTGTTGTATGTTATTTTAAGAAATAAATGTACAGCCAACTATCAAATGTTTGGATGATTAAATATATATATGTGTGTGTGTGAAGCCTGAAAGGAATGTGTTTTTAAAAAGGGCAATAGGAAACAAAAGTAGCGACCATGTTACACTGCCAGCAGTCTCAAGCCTGAGTGATTAGAAGGACAGTATGTCTCTAGCAGCAAAAAAGTGTATGTAGTGAGAAATTATGGAAGGTGTATTGTCATGTCAGTCCACTTCATGCAGTGAAAGGCCAGTGGTTCACTGTGGAAGAAAGATGACAATTTCTGTATAAGACTGACTGACAACACAGATACTGTTGGACATCATGTCTGGTGTCAAAAGACCAGCAGACAATAAAACAGTTTTAGCTTTATTTTAGATTTTAGAGCCAAGAGCAAAGTCAAGTCATGTCCAGCTTTCATGAAAAATGACACCTGAAACATTTCATTACATATTTATAACCCCTAATAACCCTTGTAATTAACTGTGTCAATAACCTTTTCAGAGGAAATGGACAGGGCTACTTTCTATACACAATTTAGTCCTGCAGCTTTCTGTGTAGCTATTGACAGGCAAGAAGAAAATCTGTGGCTGTCAGAGCAGTTTATATAGGCCAGCTGGAAGGGAAAAGAAAAAATGTGAGCAACACGTCATAATGAACCATACTGTGTCCTGCTTTACCTCACTTCCTGTGGATTTGGGGTGGAGAGATTTGATTTCACCTGTAAATTTCTGAAGAGTTTGCTCTCCCAAACACAAAGATTCTGATTCTCTTTAGATATATAAGTTACATACAAGTAACTCCACTGATGAAAAATAGTTTTAAGGAGAATCAAATCCTTACTTTCCAGCTGTCCCTAGCATTTGGATAAAATGTAGTTCATTGTTTTCTTTTTACCTGTGAGTCAGTCTCACAAACACTGTGCCTCATTACTGTCCTTGAGGAAGTTTTAGAGCTCCATCAGGCATATTCAAACAATGCATAAGAGTCCTCAAGCAGAACTCAATTACTGTTCAAGTGGAATAGGTAATTGGACAACACTCATCAGTTTTGGAATAAATGATATTAGATGCCAGATCTGAAAAGCAAACTTCTGGGTTATAATAGAAAAGGGAGATTAATTTAATGAAAGACAAAAATTTCCAGTTCTCCTAGGTCAGAAATAATGAAACAAAAACTTTTCACTGCATTTCAGGTATCAGTAAAAGAGAAGGTGCATGTACACTTGGCATTTTAAATTGTCTAAGCTACATTCAAATGAGGAAAAGAACCATGGTTAGAAGTTTCTCAAATTACTCTTGTATCAAAAAGACTTCATTCCTATGTAACCTTTATCGAGCTGTACTCAGAAGTATGAATAGGAAGTTTTATGATTGAAGATGGGAAACTCAGATCTATTCACTAATTTTATTCTACTTTAAAATAATTTCTAAATAAAAACATTGATACAAACATACATGAATGGAGACGTGTATGCATTTTCTTAAATGTACTTTTGGTGGAAACTTTTTCATGTGTATCATTAGAATGTCAAAAGTAATGTGGAAAATTGATTTTTGAAATAAAGAAAATAATTTGTAAAAGGAAAAGACAAGGTTATAAAAGAAATTTAGTCTGTCTTTACATATTTATTCCGTGGTTAATACACAGTTACTAAAATAGAAGGGGTATATTGAATGATTATTGCTTCCTTTAAATATACAAAAGTTGAAAAGTTAATCAAAACCCCCTAAAATCTGGAATATGTTACCTGAAGTAATCTGAAGTTCACATCTTGAAATACAGAAATATAACATTTCAAAGGAAGACAAGGTTAATGTAAAGTAGTGGTGATATGCTGAAAGTCACAGCTAATTTTTGTGGAAATAAGATTCTGGATAAAGATTAGATTCAGTGTGCAACTACAATGGCCCCATAATCAAGTATATTTGGCCCCGCACTTTTGATTCAGAAAGAATGCAGCTTCTTAGGCAACTAATTTACTTTTTTATGAATCCAGAGTCTTAATTAAGCCATGTTGCTAAGATTATATACTGTGCATATATATATATATATATGTATTAAAAATATGTAATCAAAATTTATAGATAAATGTTTGATATAGATGGGTAATACATTTTCAGATTTAAATTATGACACTTATAATTAAAGAAAATATAAAAGCTACAGGTAATGGAAACACACTTTAGAATATAAAATAGTTTAGGAATATAAAATAGATATGATCAAATGTTTATGAAAAACAAAACAAAGCCACTTAATAAATGCATGTACTTAAAGGATTTTCGATTCAAAGTAGTGCAGGTTCCTTTTTACTGTTGCAGATGTTGTTACATTTTGGATGGTATAGTAAAATATTAATTTCACTATACCATCCAAAATGAGGATGATATAGTGAAATGAATGTTTCACTGAGGACTGGATGTGACCTTGGAGTCTAATGACTTGTGCAGTTACTCAGGATGAGGAAAAGTGGGGTTTCGGTTCCTGCACTAATGAATGTTCATGTTCTATATTCAACCATAATTGTACAAAATGCATAAATATTCATAGGTGTTGAGACTCTCTCTCCTTGCAGATGAGTGTTCTCATGCTCAGGTAAAAGCCATGCTCAATTTTCTTGTCAGTGTGTGATTTGGCCTCATGGTTTCTCTGGTGACGAGGTGGGAGAGGTCAGTGCTCTGGCCACTCTTCAGTTCACTGCTCATTTAAATTGGGCTTTGTCAAAAGAGAAAACGCACACAGATTTACATGTGGCCTCTTCCTTAATAGATCTTAAATTATTCCATCCTAGAAGGGTATTGTATTTCTAATACCCTATTGATCCTACAGTACCTTGGGCATTTAAAGGTATGGATTAAATTTTAAGAGAGATCCAAACAAAGAAAAAGAAGTCACATTAGAGAAAATATATTCCTGTGAGTGAGCTGAAGACCAAATCGGAGTGTTCACAGTCACCAAGTGTATGTTGCATTTAGTCTATTTTCCACAGTACACAATTCATTTTGCAAATCGCAAGAAAATGAATCTGATGTTACTGGAAGTAAAACTGAAGTAAAAATTCCTAACTTTTTGTTAAGTTCATAAGCCATTTTCCCATATACGAGAACTGAGAAAGCAAGTTACAACTTTGCTTTTACTCTCTTCAGAATAGAGTTTTCTGAATAGCAAGTTAACTTTAGCAGCAGGGTCTGTAACATTGCCATATTGACCAATAATGGTGTCCCACTTCTTCTTATTCCTTTTTTTATCATTCAGCAGCATCACTCCCCATCCATTACCTTTTTTACAAAAATTGTTTGCTGACTCAAGCAGCACACATTTGTGAACAATTCATCTGTACAGTTCCTCAGAGATGTTGCAAAGGCTGTGAGGAACAGGATACTTCTCTTTTGTGATCTCTTCATTTTAGCTTATTTTCTAACTTCCCTTTCTAAGGATCCTATACTAGAGTTGTTTTTTTAACTGATATCAACAACTTCTTGTATTTGGTTTAATCTGTTCCCTGCTGTAAAGTGTTCCATGGTTATTTGAGAATAGCAAGTTGAAAAGAGGGATGGAGAAGGTTAATTACAGCAGCCTAATTAATTTAGTTCCTATTGAAGTAAATGGCAGTTTTGTAATTTTTTGTAACACAAGCAGGATTACACTAATTATAATTTCGTAATCTCCCCATTAGAGAAGCACAACAGCAACTCCATTAAAACATATTGCTTAACATTACATTCCCTGCTGACAGGATCCATAAAATAGAACTTCAGATGTTCAAAACATGGAGATATGTAACATGATGTTTTGTCAGGTGATAGCCATGCTCTTTTGGAACTATTCTAATCATTTTCATGGTGTAAAATTCACACTTTTTCTTATTTTAATCTCAAAAAATGTCACACCATATCTCAACTCTTTTCTCAAATGTCGTTGGAATGCTCAGCTGGATTTTTTCCCTTTGTAAAGGGAAATTTCAGCTTAAGAAAAAAAGAAAAAACTTAAGATTAATTTGGCATAGGAAAATTTGCAACTGTGGGGATACACAAACTACAGTCTTCTAACGCATTACCAATTGTTTTATTTTTTTAAACCCTTATTTAACTCCCTTATTTTACATAAACAAGGAAACCATTTCATGTATTATCATGGCATTTGAAAAACAGTCCTACTTCCAGGACTAGACTTTGTATTTAGGAGGCCTGTACTACCCTTCCAAAGCACTGTAGACCTGTGATTTCTAGATCTTTTAGGAGCTACATTTTCACTGAAGTTAACAACCCTAACTCAGCACAAAACTTGATGACAGCTTCCAAATACCTGTGGGAAGTAGGTCAGGAATTAGAACTCATCAAAAACAAAAAAACAAAACCAACCAACCAACAAAGCAAACCCCCCTCTCTGCAAACCTAATTTAATTATGTCAGCTACAAAAGTGATGCCATAAGTAGAACAGCCCGTGTAGGATTTTTCTATCCAAAAGAGATTTGTGAAGAGATTTTCAGGAGATGGATCTCCATCTACAGTAGTCTCACTTCAATGAAAATTTGCCAAGATCTGTAGATTTGGAAGGAATCACATCTTTTGTGGTGTATAACCAGATAAAGATTTCCCCTATTCTGCTAGTCCTTCACATTAATTAGTTAATATGTATATTTTCACACAGATTTTATTCCCTCTGTGGCTACTGCATCAGTAATCTCTGTTATATTTTCCCTTCTAACTAGGATTTAGCACTGTTCTTTTCAGAATCACAAGGTTTTACAAACAAAACAGGAGTTTTGTAGGTAGCCACATTTGGAGCATTTCCTCTTGCTTACATTCAAGCCACTAGATTTCTGTGCCTGATTTTTACCCTCATTTTCCTCTAAAATGTATGAGAGGTTCATTCATAGAACAAACACTCCCATATAAAATGAACCTGTATTCATGCTCATAATTACACTTTGGCTCACAAATCCAGAGGATTCTATGATTTAAGCGTACATAGCCCTAAGTGCATCTTAAAGCAAATAGTGATGCACCAATGTTGAGAGTGATTTTTTGGGAACCTTATTTCAATGATGTTTCTCATAAAGTAAAATGCTAAACAGAACTGAGTTATACAATAATTAAATAAAAATGTTAACATCATATTAATATTCACATTAGTTCAGCACCTTGAAAAATCCCTAAATTCTAATAAAATTGTTTCTTAAGTATTTTTAATTTCTAGTCTACTGTCTTATTTGGCATTGTCACTGAATGCCTTCTGAATAGGCATAGCCTTCTGAATCAATACTGACATAGCTCAAAATAGGCAACTGCATTCTAAGTTCTAAGTAGTGAAGTGATACCTTTGTATTTACTCACATATATGTATACCACACATATAAAATAATACAGCAGATCCACTGAATATGTATTTGAATATATATATTAATGATGAATAGCCTAAACTAACAATTTTAAGAAAATCACCATGTAGTTAGACTGAAAATACTTGAAATAAATTTCCAGAGAAATCAGGTTCTTTTAGTACTTGCTTCAAATAAGATAACTCATGTCTGTCTGAGCACATTCCTGGTCACGGACAAGAGCTGGGTTTCTGTTCAGCTTATCTGCTGAACACAGCCAGGGGTAGAAACAGGAGGCCATCAGAGAAGCTTTTAAAATATTGCTATTGTAAAACATAGTTTTTTTCCTCAATCAAGAGGCAATTTCAACTCTGTGTATGCAGTTTCTAGGGGGATTTATTTCATTGTAATTCAGTAAAGAAAGCTGAACACTACTAACAGTGTTCATAATGGAACCATATGCTAAACTAAAAAAGAAATAAAATATATAATTGCATCACTATGCCTGAGATTCACTGAATGTTTCAAATTCACTTTTTTAATGTGCAGGATGTTAAATTCATACCCTGTACATGAGAACTGAAATGTTTAAATACATTATTTTCATGTTTATACTTTAGCACAAAGAAATAGGGGAAATTTTGCAATGCAGTACCCACATATGCAAGCAAACCACAGCATGGAATCAAAGGTGGGTGTTTTTCCTGTGTGTTTACTTTGCAAAATGAGTTCAGTTGGAGAATAAGGGGCTGTGATGAAACTTTAATGATGAAAGGGACACTTGGAAATTGAAAAGCTGTAATTTCTCTCTGAAAATGTATGAATCCTACTATAAATAGTCCTGGAAAGCTGCAGCTCTTTAGGAACGCTATAACACTCCATGAGCATAAAATCAAGGGACCTCTTCCTCTGCATTGCTGAAATATGCAGTTCTCAGTAATTAAAAACTAGCAAATCTGTTTGTTGTAAATGGCACAAAAGGAACTAGAAAGCCTGTAAGAGCTTTCATGTTGGTGCCTAGCAAAAGGAGATTGCCAATGATAGAAGTTACCTGTCTTTCAGAATCACAGAGCGAGGTAGGTTTTAGTGAAAGCTGAACATGTAGATAATGGGGAAAATTGGCAAGGCAGCCCTGGGGGATTGCTGTTACTTGAACATATCTATCCATCCATCCATCCATCCATCTAGGCACCCATTCTTTAAATCCCTTCCCTAAACAAATTACTTAGCTGTAATCTCATAAATTCTGCCAGACTACAGTAAAAGTAAATTGATATCTTACTACGGCTTCCCAAAAAAGCAAAGGAAATGCTTCTCTGAGACTGTACCTTACAAAAATTTCCATGTTTAGAGTCTGGCATGTAGGGAAAACTTATTAATGAAGATTCTTTTAATTAAATGTTCTCAAAGTACCACGGGAGAGTAAGAGTTTGAAGAGCAAGTAACATCATAGCTTCATCACATATTTAAGACCAGAAGACCAAGTTTCATTTCTTGTATTGAGTCTTGGACTTGGATCCTTGACATTTCTGGTAATATTCATGTCATAGTGACCTTAGTCTCCCCCTTTTGCTGATTTGCCACAATTAGCTTCAAAAAGTGAAATCTCAATTAATTTTTTGTGGTCTTTGGGGTTTTTTTTAAAGATACAAATATATGCCACCCAAACTTATCAGTTAGTCCAATGGAATTTCAGAAAGGCTAAACTTAAACTGACAAATAGAGCTGTGGAAAACACAAAATCATAGTATTCTAGCCCAAAAACATTATCCATTACAGCTCTCACCACCACAGTCCTGTGAGCATTGCCTTCAGGATGTTTTCTGTCAGGCCAAATATTATTCATTTGTGTGTTTTTATTGAAGATACATTATGAGCATCTGGTGATATTTATATGTCTAATTTTTCTAACTTATTAATTGTATTTAAAAATAAAAAGACTACCATAACTAGAAAAGTTCCTTTTAAATGCTTCCTGTTATCTCTCATCTTTCCCCATGACTCTCAGTGTGCTTTTGTAGTGGGCTTTAGATCTAAAACATAGAAGTCCTGAAAGGCAAATTTATATGCATTCTTAATACTAAGCAGTGCATAATTAGATTTAAAGAATGCAACTGATAAAACATGTCTACTTTCTGTGTTGTTGCTGATATTTATATCTGGCACATGGAATTTGATATGGATCATTACTTTCTTGGGATTTTACACATTAGCTATGGTTATGGCATTACCCTGTACTTCTTGATGTAAAATATTTTTGAGTTTAACATATTAGAAAGATTATTTTCATCACATTTGTCTTACCTTAATAGAAGGAGACAAAGTTTTACATCACCATAGCAATGCATTAATTTCTGGACTATACTTATCTGTCTTTCAATATGATTCTAATATCAGGCACAATACGTCATTTCTATTGATCCAACCATCTCCAGTATGGAAACATCTGCAAACCATTCATGAATTTTAAACTGCAGCCCATTTGTGTGTATTGTTTCTTAACATTTCATGCCACCATTTATTTAAGAGCAAGCCCTCAAGATGAATTAAAATATTATTTCATTTAAAAAAGAATTCAAACTCAACCCACCCCCACCACTGACACTGTTTGCATTATTTGTAAGTACTTGAATTTTAAATATTATTTAATCTAAGCAAGCTAAACCAATATGCTACATTTTTCAAATCTAATCTTTGATAAATATTATAATTTTTGCTGTAATCCTTCTGAGATTTGTTCCATCTCGTAACATTTTAAATGCAAAATATATTACCAAAGTCATCAGAAATAGTAACATTGAGTAATGAAAGATAGAAACATGCTTTTAAGACAGAAGTGTTTACATGGATGTAACAATATTGCTATATTTATAAAAGTACAACCTCTTCCAAAATACTTATAACATTTTAGAATTTAAATATGTCCTTCAAAGTTCTTCTTTAATATACTCTCTAACCCATTGTTAGAGTTGCAAATAAATGCTTTTTATTTTCTCTAAAACTCACTTAAAAGATGGACTCCATCTTTTCCATAAGTCCACAAAATTTTATATTAATTATCCAATATGGTTATAAATTATATTTTTTTTATTTTTTACAACTAGATATTTTTTACAATATGAAATGTTATGGGAGAACAGGGTGAAGAAATCTTCCTAGCTGATATTGTTCTCAAAGTTGCATACAAAATAAGAAGGGAAAAAAAAAAAGACAAATAAAAAAAAAAAAGAAGAAAGAGAATAAAAAGCCCTCATCTTCTTCAGGCTTAATGATCTATGTGCTACACTAAGGACTTTTCTTTAAAGTATTTTCTATACAGTATGCAGCACTGAATAATACTTTCCACTATTTAAAAGCCTAAGTAGTGTGAAAACTGTCGAAAGAAAAAGATACACAAAGCTAACTAAGCTGATAAGGCTGTGATGACTGAAAGTATCAATAGAGAGGAAAAATTCCCATTTTAGTAGCATGCTTTATGACCACCATGCATTTTTTTCCAGATGGGTTCATTCCTTTTAACTAGAAAATAGTACATAACTTGCACTCATCTTCCTCCTAGTCAGACTTGCTCATGACAGAAACATTCAACTTGCACTACACACAATAGTCTTGAAACAGATAAAAATATAAATATTAAAAAAAGGTTAAAAAATTTATTTGCAATCTCCAATAAAATATAAAAATCAGCAGTGACTCAAATAAATTGTTGTGAATAATGCTCCTTAAATCAAAACAAAGAAGTTTGAGGGCTGTAAATATTAGATGCTAACAACTCTTCCAAGCTGTGAACATATAGTAGTGACAGAAATTAAAAAGCAGATGTCCTCCCACGTTGAAATTCCCCCCAACTTACTTCAAGATTACATGGTTGATGAAAGTACAGCAAGTTCTAATTTCTAGGGGGAATAATGACTTGTAGTTGCAATAATTTAAGGAATAATGTACCCCAACTGTACTTAATAAGGCTATAATTCCATCAAAGCCTTCCAGGGACGTCATAAACCATGAGAGTGAAACTCAAGTGGTTTCCTCATGTCACCAAAAGGCTGAGATGGAATTACAGTTTGAATTTATATTCATTTTGAAGGAGACTTATTTAATATTGCACATTGATCATGATTAATGCCTTTGGAACTGCCAAAAACTATTAGGGCTTTTTACAGTCTTTTGAAGCCACCAAAAGTCAATTATGCCACTGACTAGCGATTCTCAGCATTTTGTTTTTTTTAAAGCTGTGGTTTGGCCAGCACAAATTATTTAACCACACTAAAGTTAACATCAACTTGGACATATCATCATTTTCTTCTTCATATTGAATGAAAGTAGGAAATATTTCTTTTATGTATGTGCATAGTTCTTTATTTATAGAATTTCATTCCAATTGAAGGGGTAAATTTATTGGAATCATTTGGCTAACTTAGCCACTGAGCATCACTGAATTATTATACTTTTATTAAACACTGTTTTCACCTAAATGTCACTAATTTGTCCACATCCTATGTGAGCTAACTGAACAGTTAGGAGCTTTAGTAACAGGAGAAAATTCTTTTTTGCTGTAAGACTGCAGGCAATCTGTTTTAAAATGAAAGAATTGTATGGAATAGCCAAGATAGCCCACAAACGAAAAGTAGTGGCATGAGAAAAAAAAAACAAAAACAAAACCAAAAAAAACAAAAAACCAGAAGGGGAAATCAGGCTCTTAAACAATGTGTGGATCGAAGTTTCCAGAGGCAAAATAACATTCAGTGTAATCCTTCAAATTTCTATTCATTTTTGGATTAGATGATCCTCCAAAGCCTCCTAGGACAGGAAGTCCAAATGGGACAGCTACTGAAGAATGTGTTTTATTGTGATCTCATACTGGATATCCTTACTTGCTTAAGCATGTTTGGGATGCCCTTTGGTGTGGTGTCTGAACTCCAGATTTTCCTCTCCTGAAGGGTCTCCACAGTTCCAATGTGGATATTTTCCAGCCGCTTGTGGATTTCTTAAGATATCATAGGGGATCTAATACAGCAGAAGATGCCTTTATTTAGATGATGGAATTAAGCCAAAACGTTTACATGTGTCAGAGAACTGCCATAAAATGTATTTCCCCTGAGATGACAGTGTGTCAGTTTCTGAAATTCCTAGTGCTGAGTAGCTGATTTGATTTACACTTCTGTACAGAAAACACGTCAGGGTAATCTCAGCTCCTCTTTACAACAATATATTCCAAGTAGAGGATTTATTTGTAATTTGTTAAGATCAGATACAGATAGAAATAAGTCACATATAAATCCTATTGAAAGTCTTCAGGCCAATTTCTAAGATCATGGTAGAGCAAATTGATCTTTAAAGCCAAAAACATGACAGCATAGTAATCAGTTACATGGCACTTTTGAGCAAGATAAATATACATTCTGCACCTCAAGCTAAAAAAGCATCATTAAAATGTAACAAAGAAAAAAAAAATACAGTGTTGTTTGCTTTAAGCACAGTAATCCCATTTGGCTTTTGAAAGGATATTTTCTCAAACTCAGGGCACAATTCTAAAGGTTTCCTTCAGAAAAACACAGTATGAAAACCCTCTAATCCTTGCACGGACCACTAAAAGTTAAACTAGAAATCAGATTTTCACATGATATGTGAAGAAATGTCCCTTGGCATTTGATGTTTTGAATGCTGAGAACTCAACATAGGGTGTTAGAACAAATGAAAAGAAGAAAAATCCAGTCAGGATCCTGGCTGAGAAAGTCCCAGAGTCAAAAATTTTGGAAGGCTGAGAAAAAGTTCTTAGGTTTAATGCTGCACAATTATAGACAATAGGAGTGTCTTGTTCTTACAGGCTTCCCTTGGCATTTGGTCTTGGACAAAGTCATACGAACTCTTTGCAATTCCCAGGATAGGTGCTGATAGTGTACCCTTCCCCATAACAAATGTTAAACCCTGGATTTGCTTCTTGAGATGGATTGAAAGTCTTTCAGCTTCCACATGTAACATTTGCAGTTAATGCCAAATGTCACGTATGTTCCAGCCTTACATGGAATCTAGCACAACTCAACATTCCCAGTGCTCCTTTGCAACTATTTCATCAGGAGTCATCTTTGCCTGGCTTCCCAGAAAATTCTTCAAATTTATGAAAAATTCAAATTCTACAAAAACAATGTCAGAAAATAACAGCCTTCTGAACGTTTTCCTTCCTATTAACACCAAATTCTTTGAGAGAAAAACTGCCGGAACTTGGCCCAAGTTGCCATCCTTAATTAGGAGTTGCAACATTGGAGGAGCTTTTAATTGCTCCAATACATTTCTCAGGATAAATAAATAAAAAAATAATACTCTTGGTGCTGTATGGTCTTAAGCTGTACTCCAAGAAGAGTCCTCAGGAGTTATCTACCTCCTTCTGTACTTCATTTTTTATTGATGTGAAGTAACAAAAATACATTTTTATGGCTATTTCTAGATATGTTTTTGCAAAAATTATGAGACAAAGCATAGAATTCTGGATATACAGGTACAATCACAACGAACTAATTAAAAATTTATCTAGCCAAAAGAAGTGTTCTGCTACAGAGTCAGCTTGCATGTTCTTTGCTTTTGTGACCAATCGCTGAAAAATAGTGATGTGTTCTGGAACATAAAGAAGTATATAAAATTTTAAATTATTCATCCAACCAGATATAAGGAGAATTTTTTTTTTGCCTCCCTCTAAGGACAATAAAACATTGGAACAACTGCCCTAGATGCTGCAGGCAGCAGGAGGTTTTCAAAATCTATCTGAATAAAATCCTGAGCAGCATAAATTGACCCCAAAGCAGCTTGGGCATAAGCACAAGGCTGGACAAGAGGCTTCCTGAGGTCCCTTTATGCTATGAAAGAATGTGTGTATGTCTTAGGTTGCTGTAAATTAATATGTAAATAAATAAATAAATAAATAAATGGAGTAAAAGCCATTTCAAGTTTCTGAATATTTTTCCCAGTTGTTTTCAGATACAAACTTTTTTCTTTGTTGAGAATATAACAGGGAATGGCTTTGACAAATTGTTACAGCTCTGAACTCTATTTACCTAGACCTTGCTTTGTCAGCAATTGTCTTCTGTTAGCATCTCTGCTGTACATCAAAATTGGAAATAAAGAAGTTGCCTAAGGGGAAATTGATGTTTTTTTCTGAAACTGTTTTCAAAATGTTTTCCATTTTTGAAACTTTATTCCTCAAAAAAAATAGAATAAAAGATAAAGAAAAATCAGTAAATTGGAATTTATATAGTATATTGTTAGTATTATCTTAGTCAGCTATTAACTAAGAATGTTTATTACATTGGACTAAAAAGGTGCTAGCTTACAACAAACAGCAAAATAATTGGATATTTTTGTACAGGTCCATTGATAAATTTCCTAACTTATTTTCTCATTTTGGATGTTGAATTACTTGTCTGTAAAGCTTGATGTATTTTGCATCATTATTCTCAAAATGGAAGCAACAGACTATAATAAGAATTTTGTAAAATTTTAACTTTAATATCTCTCAAATCCTTTAATGCATTTCATGAGAATATTTACAAGGTTAAACTCATGATAAGCAGAATATTTTTAAGTAAATAGGAATCTTTCTGTAACTGAGGCTTTTAAGTCAAAATGAAGGTATTTTAAATCAGTGGTGATTCTTTTTCCCTCCACATAAATCCAGCTATAAAAAGCATGCTATGGGAGGTGTTCTGAGAAGTCATTTGTATGTAAATATATAAATATATAAATGTGAATAGATGTGCATATATGTGTATAGATATATAAATATAGCTGCACACAGTGGGCCAATAACAACATTCTATATGATGAAACAGATCATTAAATTCATGAAGGAATTTTGGACATGTTTAATCTTTGGTCCAGAGGATTCACAAGAATAGGAAAGAGTGGTGTGAGAGGCTATCTTTGTTATACCTCTTTTTAATAAAAGTTTTCAAGATTTCTAGTTAATTGATCTCTGGAGAATACAGAGTAAATTGTTTTATGCTTCCCATATATTTCAACTTACTCTAACTGAGCATAAATTGAGAGAAAACACTTTTCCTGTCTCACACTCTGCTATTTGTCTCAAAGGGTCACCCCACAGATAAAAGACTTTTAAATCTCTCCAACAGCTCATTCTTCTCAGGGCATCACCAGAATCTGTTTGAACAGACATAGATACATCTCAATTAACTGATGAACTCAATCTGAAACATATACTGCTGGCATCTCCTGTACTGTGTAGCTCACTAATTCAGCATCACTCCATAAAATTCCTATTAAAGGACACGCTTTTGGAGTTCCTGCCTGCCCAGTACAGCAGCACTGGCCATGTGCCCCCATTGCTGCCACCAAAGCATTCCCAAGCCCAGCAGAGTGAGGTGATCAGCAGCACAGCATGGCAGCAAGCAGTGAAAACAAAAATCAGGTCCTACAGAGCAGCAGGCTCTCACAGTCAGGCAAAGGAACCCCATGGCAAGCACAGGAGCTGTCCATTAATAGCTGAACAGCAATAACAGCTGTGGATTCTATCCAGCGCTTTCCAATCAGGTCTGTCATTGCCCTGGAGCCTTTGTCCCACTCGGGGTGGCCAAAAGGGCTCTCGTGGTTTAACCCCAGTCAGCAGCTCAGCCTCACCCAGCTGCTTGCTCATTCCCCCACCAGCAGGGTTGGGGAGAGAATTAGAAGGGTAAGAGCTGGAAAACCCGTGGGTTGAGATTAAGACAGTTTTGATAGGGAAAGTGAAAGTTCTGCACACAAGCAAAGCAGAGCAAGGAATTCACTCCCCACTTTGCATGGGCAGGAAGGTGTTAGCCGTCCCAAGGAGAGCAGGATTCCTTCATGTCTAGTGGTGACTTAGAATCAGAAATTGCTCTGAAGATCACCCAGCTCCTTCTTTTTAAAACCCCCAGCCTTATATGCTAGCATGGTCTGGGAAATCCCTTGAGGCCATCTGTCCTGGCTGTGTTCTCTCCCATCTCCCTTTGCCGCTCCCCAAGCCCACTTGTTGATGAGGTGGGAAGCAGGAAAGGCCTTAGCAGTGCACAATTGCTCCTCAGCAGTAAGGGAAGCATCCCTGAATTACCAACACTGTCTCCAGCATAAATCCAAAATACAGCCAGTTATCCGCTACTATGAAGAAAATTAGCTTTATCCCATGCAAAATCAGCACAATACCTCATGTAGTTTCTAATCCATCTCTAAAAGTATTAGTAGAAGAACTAATCCCAACTGAGTGAACAAAACTGTCATTAACACGTACAAAGATAGAGTTGCCTCAATGGCTCTACTGTTTCAGTTAGAAATTCATGAAACTACAGTTCAGTAAACTCTTCCTACATATAAGTAGATTTTGTTTTTGGGAGGGTTAGGAATTTGAGATGACAGAGATTCCAAAGGGGCCCAAGGACCTCCTAGCAAAATATTCCTTAGCAAAACATACAGATCATTGAGATACTGATTTTTTTTTAAAAAACCCCTGCCTTTACACTTGGAACAGACCTCTCTTTTTTCATTAAGTGCTTTCCAGAATACTCAGGAACTCCTTTTCCCTGGAGTGTACTGAAGCCTGAGGTGTCCAAGGAGGTGTTGATAAAAAACATATAAACTACAATTAATTTTTCAGGTGTAGCTCTCTTATGTTCTGTTTTCTTTATTCATGAATAAAAGAATTACAATTTCCTTTAGTTTTTGTTTTGTTTGTTTTTAAATATGAAACGGTTTTCTAACTAAAAAAAAAAAGTTTTTTACAGGAATGAATTTTCTGAGGCTTTTTTAATAGTTTGAAATAGTATCACAGGTTTAGGGAAAAAATATTTGCACTCTCTGAAACTGCTTAACCTTATGACATAACAGGTATATACTTTACCTCTTGCAACTGCCTCACCTTTTTTTTTTCCTTATAGCCTTTGCTTTTTCCTCTCATTCCCCCATAGCACTTTCAACTCAAAGTATAACTCTCATATAATTTTTCTCTAGATTTGTACCCAATGGCTGGACAGAAGTATTAGTACAGAAAACAAATTTGCACGCCTTTCAGATAGAGCTTTGTAAAGGGTTCTTATCTAATATCATTAGATATTAGGGAACAAACTTAATGTAAGGATTTCTTCAATGACACTCCTTGAACAAAATCTTTTTTAAAGTTTATTTCCTTGCTTGTTCCATATAATCAATATTTCTGATAATCAGTCTGATTCAGGACATTGAGCCCATTCCTTTGTTACCCCGTACATCCTCAGCACTTGGGATACCAAAAGAGCTGATATGTCTCTGACACATACAAAAGTGAAAGAACAGAATATGTCTTTTCCTCCAGCCCATCCAGCCCCCCATTAATTATATATCACTCTAGTTATTTGGGGTTTTATGACTTTCCCCTACTGTGTGGGGAGCGCAGTACTTACAAATATGGGCCCATGCTAGTCAGGAAAGGCAGGTGAAAGATGATCCCTCTGCCAATATCCAGACTGAGAAAATGCACATTTCCAGCTCACAGAAAAAATAAAAATACCAAATAAAATAACGTAAAAAGTTGATGATTTTTCACAAACCTCCCCAAGCCTTCCAGTTTTCAGTAAAACTGATGTCCTTGTCAGACTCATTGTTAAGAGCACTGGATATTTACTCAGCTGTAGAAATCTGGAACAAAAGATTGTAGGTTCAATGAAATGGCATTTTCCAATTAAACTGTGTTTTGCTGGAAGTTCCCCAAGCTCTACCAAACACCATGGTTATACATTCTATGTAAACTACAGATTTGCATCATTTTTGCATGACAGATTTTTGAATACATAAGGCTTGGGGGAACAAAGCTTAGCAAGGTGAACATTACAAAATGCCCAGTGATTTTTCCTTTCTCCCACAGGCTTTCCTGCAGGCACACATAATAGGGACATTAGTTATTAAATTGGCATTGGGTCTTTCTCTATTTCTCTATCATTTTCAAACAGGTTAATTAAAGCTCATTTATATGCCAGTTAAATAGAAGGTAACTTGAGTCAGAGGAAACATCAGCACACATTTCATCATAAATCCTTCTGAACTTATAAATGACCTTCCACCACTTTCAGCATCTGCCTCTTGAAAGGTACAAATATCTGCATATTCATTTCTTTTTCAAAACCAAAGCAAAAAAAGAAATACTTTTAGTTTTGTTTTACATGTGACTTCCTTTTCCAGAATCCTGTGTTGTGACTGTCAATAAGCTCAAAGTAAGAAATTACTTTGCACAATTACCATTCATGAAGAATGAGAAGGAAAAAGAAAACATTCTCCTGAGATTAAAAACAAAATAACTGCTTACCATGCATTTCATTGGCTGATGAGCAAATGCACCAGCATCGGGCACTTCAATGCACTTTTAGCCTAAGAGAGAAGCAGATAAACAAAGCAAGCATTTCATCCTCAGCCTCCCAGCTCCTTTTGAGACAGATGTTGACACAATTGCAAGTGCAGTTTCTATATACAGATCTATCAGTGGCAGAAAGCCCCAGGTACTGCTGGTATGCAAAAAATGTAATTAGCCACAAGTTCACAAAACTTGGTCATATCTGCTTGTGCTGCTCAAGGCTCAAAACCAGAATGTTAGGGCTCACTTATATCAAGGTTCATTTCTGTTTCCTTTGTGTGTGCTCCTTACCAACAGCAAAACAAGACAGAAACACGTGGCTCAGTCTTCTCTCTCAGCTTCAAGCTTGTAGATAGTGTTTTAATGTCAATATGTACATAACTGTTTAGGACCATCAGGAGCAAGGGGTATTAACTTTCCAGATAGGGTGCTTGTAAACACTCTTACAGTCATAAAACTCTTCAGTTCTACAGATTTGTTTTTATATATTTTCTTAGTTTTTTTTTTCCCTTTAATCTGCTAAGCACCATGCAACTCTGTCACTGAAAAATTATAAAAGCAGTGTGTCTGTGGAGCTACAGAATTGTTTTTATTATTGTGTCCCCAAAGACTGTCATAGAATTCTCTAGAATAAAACAACTTGGATCATACGTAAGCATTGATTTTTAGTCATAGTTCCTTATTTATTTCAGTGGGGAGCCCTTATTAGGCATCCCTGGCAAGAAATGGCCACTTGTATTAGATTTTTTAGAAAAAAAAATACACAGCTGGCAAAAATAATCAAAACAGGCATCAAGAAATTTGCCCCATATTGTAAGCAATTGCAATAACAAAGTTATCTATCCTGCATCAGAGAATAATTGCAGCATAAAAGAAAACAAAATATTTTTTTTAGTAAACATCAGTCCTCAGGAGCTAAAAGTAGACAGATTAAATCATATGGTTTCGGATTAGTTTCTGAAGAATTAAAAAAAGAAATCTTCAGAGCCTGGAGTTTCTCAGTGTGGGAGCCATCTTGTGGAGGGAAATAATTTTCTCTCCCATAGCTTAAAATCAGATTTGCTTTCCTTTAATTGGAAAAATATAGATGGGATTTAAAAGGCACACAGTCCTAAGTATATCTCCCTTTCACAGCTTTTAGAGAAATAAAAAATAGACAGATGACTCAGGAAAATGTTTTTGGGGTTTCTTTATACCCATTATTGGATGTTCATTCCCTAAAGGTTTCTGTGCATGATCCCAGATATATTAGAGGGTAAATTTAAATTCTGAGGTCAAGAAAGACTCCTTTTTTTTTCCAAAAAAAAATTATGTTCACTCTTTGGAATTTGGATATGATTGTTTCTTACCCCACATTAGAAAAAATCTCATGAAATGCAGTTCATGTCTTTTATCACTGATAAAAGTAATTTTAATTTTCTGAAGTGTTTGTTATACCTAAGGGACTTTCTCCCTCACCTGTGGTAAGTTATTACCTGTCCCTATTTCCTAGATAGCAAGGAGGATTGAAATAAGGCATACAGAAATTTGTGGAAGAGGCTGGAGTCAACCTGGAGAAGCTTTCCCACTTCTCACACCGTAAGTTGAAACACTGTCTCTGATATTGTTTTCTAGGCATGCCTCTGACACATCTAGAAGTGACTCTGACATTTCTTTCTAGAACACTCAAAATGTTTTAGAGTCCCTTTTATCTCCAGATCTTGTTCAGTGTGATCCATAGACTTAAAAATTGTAAGTGTAAAAACTAACACCAGCTGTCATAAAATCCAACTGAGTTCCCATGGGGCAATGTCAGGTAGCACAGAGGAATATTCCAGACCATCTCATTCTTGAAAATTAGCAGCAAAAATAGAATCATTGAAAGTTTAACAAAACTATAAAGTAATACGAAGGGTGAGTTCAGTAATGTTCCAGAAAATTGAGGTTTGGATTTTTCTAAGTTTTTGGTAAGTGTTTTGTGCTTGGTTCAACATTTATTTTCTTTTTTATTTTATACCATCAAAGCAAGTCAATTTCACAATATCTTCTTTACTCCTTTGGTCTGTCACTGACTTTGATATTCTCACTGTAGGGTCAGCTCTAAGAACTCAGAGCTTTCCCCAAAGACAAAGTTTTATCATTTCTTCTAGGTTTGCTGACCCAGAAAAATTCTAAAACAGCAAGTAATATGAACAAAGCAGACATTTAGTCCACAGAAAATAAAAAAGTACAGATCCCAAGGCAGAAATGCAGTCAAGGACAGAGGCATTTCTAAGGAACAAGGAGAAAGGAATTGCTGGGAAAATTCAAACAGTCAAAACAGTCAAGGCCTACAGATAAAGCAGGGGAGTGAAGTAAAAGAAAGAGTATTTTTGGAAAGATTTCATCCCTGCACCTCCCACCCACGCTTTTTTCTAATGCTGCAAAATAGAATGTAGTGAAAAAATACACATGAATCATTCATAAAAGATATCTGTGACCAAGCAGAAAAGTCTTTCAATAAAGTTTATGTTCTTGAGATATAGATAAAGTGCTAAAAATCTCCTCCCAAGCCCCACAATTTCTGCTTCAGTGATAATAGTGACACTGATGTTTTCAGTTTTCCTGTTAACATGCTCACTTTGAGACAGCTCTCTGTCCCCTTGAGTTCTTTCAAGGTACCTTTGATTTTGTTTAAACAGGCAACAGAACCTAGGCATTTTTTGCAACTTTAGTTACATAATATATGATACTTCATCATCTTAAGCAGGCTACTCACTCCAGTTAAAGAATGTTGTTGATTTTTCAATGTTTGTGCGGCCATAAATGATCTGACCTAAAACTCATTTAAATGAAAGGCATCTATTGAATCCATGGGCTTCAGGGCATAAACCAGTCAGCCTTTCACTGACTCACTGAGATGCTGTAGTCATATGATTCATGTTTCTTTCCAATGCCTTGGACTTGAATGTGGTTATTCAAGGAGTTAGTAATCACTAGGCCAGTATTTTATAAGCTATGAATGCTATAAGAATGCAGATATATCAACTCAGTACTGTTCTTTCTGAAAAAGATTATTATTTTAGCAGCACAATACAGATTCAAAAAGAAATGAAGGAAAAAAATTCAGAAGGACAGATAAAAGCTGTGTTAAAGTTGCTGTTCAAAATTGGAATTTGCCAGTGCTCACTTTCACAACTGATATTAGGAAAACAAGAAAGGTAGATAAGGTGCTCACTTGCAAAACCAGATAACTAAGACAGTGTCAAAATTATTTAAATAGAGAAGAAATCTATGGCCCACATTTTTTATTATGTTGGTGTTTAGTGACATTGCCACTAGGATTTACTAGCTAGATTTCTATAAAGTAGCACCAGATTTGGTAAATATGCTTGTAGATTATTTTGAAAAAGGTATACTAATAGGATATGTAGGGGGAAAAAAACCCACAAACTATGAAGATGAAAATCCCAGTTGTATCAAATCTGTCATTAATTTCAATAAATTAATGGATAGTTTATCTAGTTATGGCTATATAAGGACAAATATCAATGAAGGAACAGACATCTAATTGTCTTTTACTGATTTTTCACTCTCCAGTTTACTAGAAAAAGACCTTTTTTTCCCAGTTATTGTTCATTAATATTACTTTATGTATTCATTAACTAAATTACTTAATCTAACAAGTAATGCAATCCTTAATTTAAAAAAATCTTACTTTTAAATAAGGGCAATATATTTTAGAAAATGGTTACATTTTTTCAGCCTGAGTCTGTATTTATCAGTAGGTACTTAAACAGCATCATTCAAGAGTTTTATATTGTTAAAAATCCTAGTGCTGGAAACATTAGTGGAGTTGCATAATACTTGTGATAAGTATTTTCCTGAGAATTATTACAGAACAAAATGTCCTTCCACTTTTACTTGGCGTTCAGGAATTTCACTAGGGTCCCCTTAACTTTGTAGAGGGGAAAAAAAGTTGAGTTTCTGTAACAGATAAGGAGGCCTTCAAGTTTATAGAGCAGATTTCATTCCTTCCTTGCTAGACAGCTAATGTGAGGAATGATTGCCATCTGTGAAACCTCTAATCTGCCCCACCAAGATAAATAAAACGGGGAGCAATCAAAATTTTCAGGATACCCTTTACACTGCATCACCCATGGCCAAATTACCTGTTTTCATGAGATTAAACCACACTTTAGTATATTTCTGAAAGGATGTGATAGAAACATTGTACAGCCAGGGTACAAGGCACTGGTATTTTAAACTTTATATATAAAGCTTTAGACTGACATTTTTTCCCTGTCAGAGGAAGGAAATGATGAACCAAAAAATCTGTCTCTGCAATGTGTCAGAAGGTGATCCCAAGGGGGAGAAGTATTAGTAGAAAAAAGGATGTCTGCCTTAGTTTCTTAGACACAGACAAGTAACATTGCTAGAGGACAATTTCATACCCCTGTGAAGTAACCTGAGTCAAGAACTCACATCACAATTAGCAGCAGAGTTTCTGTGAATTGCTCAAGTTACAGCAAAGGGAACTGCACTTGGGTGCAGTTCTTTCCACTGGAAATAAAAAAAAGGACTCTTTGATTCTACTTTCCTTGGATATCTTGCAAACAAGCTTTTCAATCCCAGCCTGAGCTTTCTACATGTGACAGAGTTGTTCCCAGAGAGTCCTTGTTTCAAAGCCACAAGGTACAACCTGGCTTCTTCTGTTACTTTCATGCAGCTGACAATCATTCTTACCCCTTGTTTTTAGGCAGGTAACACCACGAAAGGCCAAATCCATACCCAGTGATGGGTGTGTGTCACAGAAAGCCTCTCATTCCTAATCAGCCAGACTGGCACTGTTGGAAATGTGCCCTCAAGTTCCAACTGTGACCAGAATTCCTTCTGAAAAAGGAGCTGCTGATCAGGAGAGGAAAGGGCTGGCACATTCTCAGATCTCATTTCAAGTCAGGATGAAGTAAGGGCATGAGGTTGGGCCTGAAGGCTCAGAAACGTAGAGGTGGACAGCTAAGACGTAGTCCCACAGTCTGCAGGATAGTGGCCTGAACATTTTAAATTACTTAATCCTTAAAAATAGGATAAAAATGTGATGTTTTCACTGTCTACTACATTAACGCATCATAAATGTCCTTACTGTCAGTTCTCCATGCTCAGTACAACTGGAAATTACAGATTTTTTTAAAATGTATTAGAGAGCTTGTGAAATCAATTATTGCTACTAATGAAGTAGAAGCTAAAGATTTCAACTGTCTTATTTTGCTATGCACTTTCCTGCAAAAATATGTAGTTTAAATAAGATAAACTGAATACATATATTTATAAATATTTTATATATATATATAAAATATACATATATGTATCAAAGGTAACTATATCTTTTTTTTATGAGGAATTGTAGGACAGAGAGTTGGCACCTAGCCAGAATGTACGTATAAAAATCATAATATTCGCCTTCTCAGTTCCAAGAGTTCAACGTCACCCTGTTAATGTTGCAGTGTGTGACGTAAGATTCACGTGTTTTAGATTTCCCCAAGTCTCGTGGAGTTTCAGGCTAAACCCTCGAGAGTTCCAAAGAGAACAGCAAGAGGTTGTGTTTCGCAAATGTCAATCTGGCTTTTCCCACACCCCCCTCTCCTTCAATTGGTGGACTGGGTATTCCCTTCCCCTTGCTCCGCCCCGAGGGATAAAAGAGAGATGATGGGCGGAGAAAAGCTCTCTTTCTAGTTAGGTTTCTTGTAGGAACGTTGGTGTCGCTGGGAGACTTAATAAAATCTGGACCGAAACCTAAGTAGAAGTGCGCATCTTTTCTTCACCTCGTCCGGGATCTGCAAAGAGGTGCTCTGAAGGTAAACGGGCTGGCTTGCTAACTTGCTGGGGAACGCTTTGCGCTTCTTGCTCCTGCTCAGACCGCAACGTGTCTGGACTTGTCTCGACCACGTGGACTCAGCTCGCCGCGGGCGCTGGGAAGCCAGAGACCGGGGAAAAACCCCCAAAAAGCGCCTAGCAATATGTTAATTCTCCCTAAAATATGCAAGAGCACATTATTGTCCCACATGAATCACTATTTGTTCCCCACAGGAGATCACTGCCACACTCTGTGTCCCTTCCCCACTAGTCAGCATGCAGGCCATTCTATGATGGTTTGGAAGTTTCTTAACTTTGAAGTAAGATGGAGAGTTTCTATGCAGTTAAAATACAGACTAAAATGGCTAAAATGGTTTTATGAATAGTTACCTGGCAGTTTTCCTTTTAGCACGCTAGGCAAAGAGTATGAAGGTTAGAGGACAGAAATAATATTACCAGGAAAACTAATAATTTTATGAGTTTTACAGGACTTGGGCTACTGTGCACCGAGATATGTGGTGCCTACCAAAAGTCACAGTCAGTGGTTAGGAGTAGATAATATTTAACATTTATATAGTGCTACACAGCTTCAAAGAACTATGCAAACATAAATTAATTAATCCTCAGGATTTTAAGATCTCTATTTAGATAGGTAGATTCCTCTCAGAAAGTTCTGTGTAACACAGATGATTACATCTACTTACAAAATAGGACAAACAACAGCAATAATATCACTGGCTTTGTGATTCAGTTAAGCACTGTTATCCCTCTTCTGCTGATGGAAAAGCTGAGGTTTAGCTATCAGGAAATTTCTGTGAGGCATGTCAATGGGAGAGCTGAAATTAAATTTTTGGAATGGTCTATCTTTTGACTCTTATTTTCTGCCTACTAAATAAATCTAAGGAACAATATAGTTTTGTGATGTGAGATAAATAAATTTAAATTTAAAAGTTCAGGTTTATAATATTTCTTTTCTCATAAAATTCCCATCCCAATAGTGCAGTTTTGGGGTTTTTTTTGAAACTTACATCAAAAGTAATGTTGGGGTATGGGAAAATATGTAGGAAAAATATTCATCATTATCAGGTCAGATTCTGACCACAGTCAAAGAACAGACCTGTTTTCAAGGGCCGTATTAATTTATCTTTTTGGTGACTTTGAAAATTTCTTTATTGTCCATTGTTTCAGATGTTCAAAAATAGCTAACACACGCATGCTCAATAGAGTCTGATGTGATGCAGAAATGTCCACCGGAGTCTGCAGAGATCCTGTAATAACATCAATCTCACTTAGGAGTTAACTCAGAGGCCTGATGATAATTAAAAATGTCAACATCATTAAATATTTCATTCCTCAAATATGAAAGACGAGGTTGAGTCTCATATTTGCATAATTTACATAACAGCCATCTAATTTTGGTGATTGAATTGATGACACCTGGGATGTTTAAACTTTTGGTCTTTTCCTTTCTGGTCCACAAAGTGTCATACCCAGAGAACTTCTCAAATCCTGTCTGTGTATTGAAGTTCCAAAAAATCTGAAAAACACAATCTTGTTGGGGTTGTTCACATCATTTGTTTTAAGTATGATGGCAGCTGATGCGGATGGAGCACAGAGAGCTTTTCTCACTTGACTCCTAGCAAGAAGATAAATGGCAATGTTGTCAGTCAAAAATATTCTAATATTAAGCTTTCTCTCTCAAGTGGGACCAAATGATATTACAGCTTTGCATCAATTAACTTGTTACTAGCTTTTAGGAACTGTAAATTCTGTTTTCCAAAATGAACTCTGTTCCACAGAACCAACCATTAATATTGCAGCCTGGTAACTTCCTGTCTTACTTTAATTCATCTCTAATTTACAGAAAAATATCCCATTGGTAAACCAAAAATAACCAAGGACTACACCCAAAAAGACCCTTCATGAAACAGGCAACCAACTTAAATTCCATTTTGAACCTTTGCCACATTATCTGAAATGCTAAATCTTTCAAGATTTACATTATAAATGTTTTTTTCTGGTGTTGTCACCTGGAGTTTTGTGGAGAGAGGTGGTTGCCTTTTATTTTTACATTAATATTTTAATATATAGACCAAGAATTTTGATATTAAGTATTACATTGTTTTGTTAGAGTTGCTATAAAGAATTAAAAACCACTATGGTCTAGGATAATATCTCAACTCATGGGAAATTCAGCTGTCATGGGACGAGAGGGGAGGTCTTCTCATGAATTAATAAATAGCTTAAATAGTAGGATTAAGTGATCAGCTTCAACAAAAGTAGAGGTTTAACAGCAGACTCCCTCAGGGACCCTGCTGGGATATCTACTGCTCAACATAAATGATCTAGAAAACGAAGGGAATAATGAGGTGACTAAGAGTTCTGATGATATAAAATTCTTTAAAATAATAGATGAAAACAGACTTCCAGGAGTTGCAGTGGATTTCAAGGTATAAAAAACTGTGGGACAAGGAGAAAATGAGCATCACTGTGGATATGAGTAAGATAATGTTCAAGTAAGGTAATGTACATGAAAGGGCCGAAATCTTTTTATTATAGACACAGAGGGATGGTCACTAACCAATCTGTTATCATTCTGAAGAGATATTTAACTGTCATTGCCCATAATCCTTGGAAAACATTAACAGCCCAACACTCAGTGACAGGCAAAGGCAAAGTAGAATAAGAAAGAAGCAGCTAAGGGAAAGAACAGCGACTAAAAGAGACCATCATTGTGGCATCATGTACAGTTATGGCACAGTCATATCCTGAATCACAGATTCATTTCATTCTCATCAGCTAAAAGCTAGGACTCTCAAAAAGGCAGGGCTAAAAAAACCCCAAAAGCATGGATTGCTCTCAGTGCTAAATAAAATCTGACATATTGGCTTGGCAAAGCGAACTACTAGATATTTGAAATCACGATCAAAGAATTATTATTTTTTTTTTCATGTCAAAATTAAGAAATCCAAAGTTAGTAGACAGAAGCACTAATACCAAAATACATATTTTTTCAGTATAATTGTGGGGTTTGTTGCCATTTGTTGCAATGCTTTGGATCCGGGCTTAAAATGTACATTATGGAAGAGAGACCCTGATAAGACTACTCTTACAATGCTAAATTACAGCCTCCAGCTGAAATGCAGGGTGAGGAAATCCAGGAGAAAAAACTGGAGAGGTCCCACTCTGTCCTTTCTCATGCATCAGAAGCAAAAAAGGTTGGCTAGATGAAAGTTTCAGTCAAAGTGGTTTTATTATCTTGGGTGGTTTCTTTCCAGTTAAACATCTGTGAAATGAGGCTAAAAATACATGCTACACTGACTTTGGAAACATGTCAAGATTTGAGATTTTCTGTGATGCCCTTAAAGGTGCATAAGGTACGGAAGTGACGGGTTTTGTTTGATTGCAAAAATACTGTGACATTTGCTCATGATTAAATTATTTTAAACATCTTCTAAATAGCTTGGAGACAGCTTCATCTCATTATAGTGACTTCTAAGGAGAAATGACTTTGAGTGGAAATTGTATTGGCATGCTCATTCTACACTCCATCATTTGTGTTTATTGAAGTGAGGGCTGTTAATGTTCTCCTTGGGCCAGCTTCTGCCTACATATGCAGAAATCTATAAAATCACAATTAAACTGCATTTTGGTATAAATAAATGGCAAGCATTCTGCTATTCCCAGGAGACGTTAACTTGAGCGTTTTTCTGACTCCTGTTTCCCCTGGCTTTAGCACAGAGGTAATGGATTCTGATGACACACTGCTGCTGGAACAACTGCAGCATTTTCCATGGCCTCTTTTGCAGCAATTGCCCAAATATCTGCCTGGTGAGTTCTTTTCCAACTTGCCTGCTAATGAAGGAGGTGGAGAAAGAAGCCATGGTGTCTACTGCTTGGCAGGCAAGCACCAGTTTCAAGGGAGTGGTGCCTTGTCCCTTGATAGTAAGATGTCCATATTCCCTCTAAGAGGTGGTTGCTGCAGCCTTGTTCACAGGTATTCATCTCAGCTAAAAACTTCTGGAATTTTCTCTCCAGGCAGCTTGAAGGCTATTGAACAAAGAGGTTTTCTAATACATCATAATTACACAAACACCTGTGCTGAACAACCTTGTACTGAGCTACCCAAATCTTTTTTTCAGCTACTCACCAACGCTCAACGCTCCTCATCTGCAATTTGGTTGTCAAATGGCTGAGCATAGAATACAGTGAAGTACACATGAGAATTCTAGATTAAAGGCCTTTAAAGAAAAGTGCCCAGATATAACTGTTCATGTTATTGATTCTGATACAGTTTTACAACAAGCTTCGTAACGTAAAACTGCTTAATTTCAGTGTAAGGGCAAAACTAGAACTAGACATAATGTTATTTACAGATGTTCTCTTCAGATTATTCAAAAGAAAAAAAACAAAGAAAAAACAAACAAATTATTTGTTTGACTCAATATATGGATACCACCTTGCACAGTACTGGGGGAAAAGTGTCCTTTTAAAGATTTTATTTACTTTTCCAGATTGTTCAGGTGGCATTTAGAGTTATACAAATTTTAGAGTTTCCAAATCTCAAAGCTATTCTTTACTAAATATATTCCTAGTATCACATTCTTTTGTGAAGTTATCTTTAAAAATATAAATACTCAACACTGGATATGAAAGTTCATTACAGTGATTTTTGAGAGTATATTTAATGATCCATTCTGTCTTCAGCCACCAAATAGAATTCATTTTTAGATGGGCAATAACTCTTTCCCTATGTCTGAACTTCTTTCTAAAACTTGTTAAGAACAGAAAGTATATTCTCAGCTTTTTTCTCATTAACATCATTTGGTATCATCAACATAGTCTAATCAAGCATTTTTAATGATACTAATACAGGAGATATCCTTCTCTTCCCACCAACTTACATCATGAGGTTTTTTGGGTTTTTTTGGTATTTTTACTGTGGTTCATATTTGAAAATTTAAGCCTACTATGAGTTTAAACACTGAGATTATCTAAAGAACAGGACCATTCAATTCAGTGTTAATGTCATTTTATTTTAAGAACAACGTTCGTACTGGAAATCAGAAGGTTCAAAATTCTCACAACATTAAAGCAACTACAAATCTATGTATTGGCATAAAGTTTCAGACCTGAATCTGGTGTGGAATTGGAGAGATCACTTTGAATCATACTAGAATTTGTGTGAGAATGTGTATAAGAGAAATTATAGGCATAAAAGAAAACAGATCATCCTGCCCAGATTTCTCTCTACAGCAGTGTATTCCTCCAGAATAAAAGGCCAAAAGCTGAGTGATAATTTTCAAGGGTACTCTTACAACCTTCAGCACCTCAAAGGATTTCCAATGCTAAGGTGGTCCCTTCGTACTTAGCATGCTTCATCTGATTTTTTTCACCTGTATCTATCCATGTTCTTTTCGAATCCATGAAAACAATTATCATTACTTTTTAGAAAATTACGTGTAATCACAAAGACTAGAGGTTTGACTCAATTTTCTCTGTCTTGGTTTTTAATCTGTTTAGTAAACAATCTGCCTACGACGAATCATGGGGATAGAGAATATCATTACAAAAACCCAAGCTGTTAAACCATGAGGCTGACAAGGGATTAATTCCTAAAAATTGTCTAAGGCTTTCAGAGGATTTTAACAGTTTGGAATTAAAGACTGATGGAGTGGTTGCAGCTCAGCCATGATGTGTTTTGTCCCAGAATGTGACTTGTGCCAAATAAACTGCAGTCAGAGATAGGTGACACTAAGATAAAGCAGAAGAGGTTTCCTTCTTTAAGGTTTTCTTCTAGAGCTTCAGATCTCACAAATCATCAACCTTCCTATTCCAGTCAGAAAAAAATAAGCAAAATATTTCTGTGTTGTACTCACTGTACTTTAAAAGATAGGCTCTTTTTATACCTGTGAAGGAAACAGAAAGCACTCTATCCTGCTTGTTCTTGCAATTCCTTTTGGTTTGAGGGTCCTGCTTTCAGTTTTACTGTTCTCTGCATGCTTTACTTTTCATTCAAGTATTCAGTGACTGTTTTAGATTACTATATAGAGACAAATCTTTTAGAATATCTTTCATAATTCTCAAAAACATGTTCTGAAAACATACACTTATTCAGACGTAGGTCTGGAATAAAGAATATCAGGCACAGCACTATCCAACAATAAGACAAAGCAATACTCAGTATTGACTATGGGGTTTGTTTTGCTGGGGTTTGTTTAAAATACAAGTCTGCACCCAAAAGTGCCATGATTTCAAATGCATATTTACAAAACACAAAATTACTGTGCATGAGAAATATTGTGGCATTGACCTAAGAGTTTTGTTATTTAAATTAAAATACCAGTTACCAAATTTATTTATTTATTTGTTTATTTTTTTAATGCAGGGTTTTTACTTATTTTATTCGCATATTATCTGCTTAGGATCACATGGAAAATACATTTATCTTCTGGTAGAATTCTAGCCCAGATACTTGATTTACAGTTTGACATTACTCTTTGGTAAGACAGCTATACCTGTGAACTTCCATTTGAGGTATATATATTTTTCCTTTAAATGCTAAACCTCTGAGCACAGTTCTCCTTGCAGATTTTCTCCTCTCAGCCTGCTACTATTTGACTCTCAAACTGAATGAGTTCGAAGAATCTGCATAAGCTGTAAAAAGACTTAATGATTAATATTTAATTAAGAATCATTTGTAGCATTCAGAAACATTCTTCACTTTTGTAGCTCTCAAAGAGAGATATTTTTAATACCATTAACTCATTTTCTTACTTTATTTAACCTCCACTGTGAATTATCTTTTGTCAGTACTAGCATAATATGTACATACAATGCATTAAAGAAATATTTCCTTATGACAGTAAAACTTTAGGGTTTTGGGCTTTGGAAGGATATCGTTTTTTTGATTTTAAACAATGATATGACTAATAAAGCAAAAAAGATCTGTTAAACTTTGACACTTCATTTCATCAACTTGGGTTTGACTGGAAGGGACTTAATGAAATAGACATCTCCTTTCATTAAGAGTGTCCAAAAGTTAATTCATGTGTAACCTGTAATTAGGCTATGAAAGATACTTGTGCTCACAACAGAGTTAGATTTTCTAAGTAAGAATCCTTCATTTTGTCTAGGTTTTAGGGACCAGCACTTTGTGCTATTTACCTGTGGGAATAAAAATAAAATTACTCATAAAGGAGCACCAGAATTAACTTATGCTTATGACTCTCTGAAATTTTCCAATGGAAGGAGCTATCAAAACGTTAAGATGTCATAGATATAACAACACTGGTGGACAATGTTTCTTTTTTTATTTTAAATAGCAGGTCTTTCTAATCTGACTGAAGGGAAGAGATGATGATTTTAGCAGCAGATGGGAAAAGACAGACACTGTACTTCAGAGCAGTACAGCTTGTGCTGTATGCTTGCAGCACAGCTTGTTCCACAGCACTTGGGGCAAATAGTTCTACATCTAAAAGCTCTTCAGCCCTTTAGGAGCAGCATGCCAAATCTCCAAGAAAAAGAGATTGCCTAGGAAGAAATATACTGGGGTGTGGGGGAAGCAGACACAGGTCAAATAGTCAGAGGTGAGGAGGAAATCTGAGTGACTTAACACTTCTGTAGTGAGAATATCCTAAACACACCAGCTAACTACTCTCTGGTAATTTGTATTTATAAATTTTGTCAAAAGAAACATTTCTGACCCCCTTGAAAAACAGCATAAATGTTAAAAATAATACAAAAGTCGCTACAGGGTTAGAAAACCGAAGAAGTCAGTGAGAAAACTGTATCACAAGTTTTCTGCCCATAAAAATATCCGTTGATCCTAATTATCATCTGAATCGTGAACACGGGCTTATATTTAGCAACAATTTTACAAAATATAATCATGCTTTAAACTCTCAAATTTCATACCAACAAACCTTGACTAGCAAAAATTTAAGTACTAGAGGGAACAAATAGTATGTACCAAACTTGGAGTGTATCACAGCTTGACAGACATTTCAGATATATTAAACACAAACTTAGATTCATTTCTCTTGAGGACACAGACACAAAATTAAATCATTTGATTCATTAAAAGCAGTATGCCACAATAAAAATACGTTTCACCATCATATTTCAAAAGGTAACAAAATCATCCTTATAGAGTTTGCTCTGAAAATATGAGAAATTTAGTAACTGAAGTTTGTTATAATTATCCTTGCTTGATAGAATGCAATGAATCATTGCTTACTCTCATTAAAGGGTTCAAATATATTCTGACTTCAACACGATTTCTCCAGTGTGTCATTTGAGGCCATAACACATTAATTTATGCCACTTCTGTAAGAAATATTTAGGCTAGGAGAAATGAAGCTAAGAGAAGTCACCTCTCATATGAAGCTTTTGAGGAGACTGAAGAGCAAGATCACATGCAAGGCTGTCTAGGGAAAAACAGGAAAGTTGTGTCTTTTAAGTAACATTTAGACAACAAATTAGGTTTAACAATTTTGCATAAGTCAAATTTTCTACAGAGAGTCCTTGTATTTAAACCAGTAGAATCACACAGTACAATTAACAGCCTGCTACATATAAGCTTCCTTTTCAGTGGCCTTTGACTGACCAACACATTTGATGTATAGATTATCCAGATTTGGAAGGAACTAATCAGGATCACTGAGTCCAACTCTTGGCTCTGCAAAGGACACCCCAAGGGTCACACCATGTGCCCCAGAGCATTGTCCAAACACTTCTTGAGCTCTGTCAGGCTGGTGCTGTGACCACCGCCCTGGGGAACCTGTTCAGTGCCCAACCACCCTCTGGGTGAAAAACATTTTCCTGATACCCAGCCTAAACCTACCCTGACTCATCTTCATGCCACTGCTTATGTAACCAGGATGCAGAACAATTAATTTTAGAAGGGCTGTATAATTATGAAACAGATTCACTCTTTTTTTCTTTTTAAGTGTTATACAAATCTATAAAGTGTTTGAGAAAAGAATGAGTAATTCAGTCTCTACAATAATGACATTAAGAGCTTCTGTTTTTCAAAAGTATAGGTTGTAAATATTAGAGTTATAATTACTTTATTAGTCATTAATTTATGTTAAATTAGTATCCAATTAATAAACAACTATTTTTAATAATTATCATTAGTAAGTAAAGTATCAAATATTGATAATATTGTGGTTTGCTTCTTTTCCACATCTTTGTAGGACTATCAAAGTGAAATAATTGCCTGCAAAGGACCCAATTACAGGTTCTAAATCAGATGCAATAATTTTGAGGAAACATCAAATAGCATATGTTTGCATTTCCTGAATTCAAATTTGTAAAACAATTTAACATTTGGATGTTTTAAAATAATATTCTGAAATACCTAGTTAATATGCCCTGGGTTTCACTCATGGAGTTCAAAACACTGAGGAAAGCATAATTGCCTTTCTAGAAGTGAGAAAAGTGTGGGATGGCATAGGAAGGATGTACTGAACACCTCCCATAACTTGGGAGGAGAAACAATCAAATATAACCATGATTAGTTGTACTTCAGGGCACATTGCCTCTTCCAGTGGAGTACTAGTTCCTTTTCAATGGAAGATTTGTAGTGTGGGATCTGCATCATATCTTACTGAACTGGACTCTGGTTCAAATGAAACATCAGTTAAAAGAGATAATGTACTGAAAGGAGCTAAAAATGAAATTTTCACTTTTGAGGGTATTTTTGCAGTTGCTGTTTGGGTGTTTCAAGGTCTAAAAGTCCATCAGAAACAAATATGTGCTTTAAGGACTGAAACAGTTCTGCCTTCAGTAACAGAAAAAGAAAAGCTTTGCAAACTAGAATTCATGATGAAGAAGTTTGTAACCAATGACATTTAAATCTCTTGTGAGTGAATGCTATCTCTAGCAGTGAACAAGGGGTAGATCTTGGAGAAGGCCTGCTAGTAATAAGTGAAACTTAATGAGAAAAGTTATGGATGTGTATTTAGGCATCACAGTCACAATAAATTTAGTTAAAAATTCTTTACTAAATGACCTGCAAAGCACAGTTTGGTGTATTCTGCTTCTATGACCAAGAAGGTGAAAAGCAGAAACTGAATTGTTTGAGGCAATCAAGCTTATCTTTCTTATAACTGTAAGCAAAATAAGCAGCCATTATAGCCTTTCATTAACACATTAATATTATTTATTATTTCTATGTATCACTACACAAAAATATAGCTTGTTTTGTGTTGTTTTGTTAGTGCAACGTTTATTCCCTGTATATAAGTGTACTTTTAGCAGTACATTGTATTTTATCTATGCAGCAGAGGCATTTTATTGAATGCANGTATTTTATCTATGCAGCAGAGGCATTTTATTGAATGCATACATAAACTTTATTTCTTTTGTTGGTTATGGCTTTAGAAATAGTTGATATAAAACTTGGAATGTGAATTTTAGGTGCACATGCTAGTCCTTCTATTACTTTCCTG
This sequence comes from Anthoscopus minutus, assembly GCA_013399455.1. NCBI lineage: Eukaryota > Metazoa > Chordata > Aves > Passeriformes > Paridae > Anthoscopus > Anthoscopus minutus. Next base: position 63,351 of record VWYI01048061.1, read on the forward strand.
TCTAGTTAAAAATTTTCACTTGTCCAATGTATTGCAGGAGACAGATGAAATGAAATGCCAAGGCAAAAAGAAAGGAAGAAAATTAAAATGAGCTAAACAACAATTCATTGTCTGTTAAAGCAGCCACAAATGGGAATATTTCATTTCAAAGCAAAGTTTAAATTTATTTGCAAAGAGTTTCAGTCATTCAGTAGCAGGAAATTAACAAAGAGGGAACCTGAAGACTTAAATTCTGTCTTAACTCTGAAGACTTAAACTGTTCTTTCTGTGTTTATAGTTGCACTTGGAAATTGTCTTGTTGAAGTTCATAAGGAGTCACAGGGTGAAAATGTGAACCCTCAAGTGTGTCAAACACACTAAGTAGTGCTCTAATGACAGATTGTATTTTCAAACCAAGGTTTTTTCCTTAACCCTTACATGTTAAACCTGCTAGTGGCATGTAATTTCATAGAAGCACAAAAAAAATTCAGTTGGGGAATTAGATTCATAGAGAATGGTATTTACTTCTATTGAAATATACTGACACCCTTCAGTTTAGCTTCTCAGATACTTTTGCTGATTCAGGAATTAGATTTTGCACAATGTATTGAATCTTAATACATAATTAAGATTTTCATAGTTGCTGAGGGGATTGAGTCCTTCCATTGAGATATATGTCTGAAGTCCCTTAAACAGCATTAAAAACATCATTTAAAATAAGTCTATCAATACCTAATTTATACCTATGCAATAGTCCAAACAAGAAAAGGCAAATAGATGAAAATATCACACACATTTGCACTTCCATGCATTAGTGTATGTATATTTGTGCAAACACGGTCTTCTTCTACACAATTGTATTTATTTTATGGTATAAAGGCTATGTACTATCTACTATAATATCATTTAAGATTCTTGAATAGCTGGGTTATTTTTCAACTAAATCTCTTAATGATATGCACAAAGCAAGCGGAAATGCTTATTGTCTTATTTAAGGGAGGTTCAGGGAGCAGATTCTCTCCCTCTACTCTGCCCTAATGAGGAGGTCACACCTCAAATATTGTGCCCAGTTCTGGTCTCTGCAGTTCAAGAAAGACAAGGAGCTACTGGAGTGGGTCCAGCAGAGGCCACCAAATGATTAAAGGACAGGAGCACCTCTCTTATGAGGAGAGACTGTGGAAGTTGGGCCTGTTCAGTCTGGAGAAAAGAAGCCTGAGAGGAGATATCATCAATGAATATGAATATCTCAAAAGCATGAGCCAAGAGGATGGTGCCCAGCAGCAGGACAGGGGGCAACGACCATAAAATAGAACTCAGGATGTTTTCTGTCAACATGAGGAAGAACTTCTTTATACTGAGATTTGCAGAGCACTGGAATGGGCTGACCAGGGAAGTCATGGGGTCTTCCTCTCTGGAGGCATTCAAACTCCCCTGGACAAGTTCCTGTGTCACCTTGAGGTGACCTTGCCTTGGCAGCAGGGTTGAGTTGGATCTCCAGAAGTCCCTTCCAACCCAACCCATTCTGTGATTTAGCTTCTGAGTGTTGAAGTGAAACAAAAATGGACTCTGTTGGGAAGGCACAAACCACAATTAGCAAAATCAGCAGAGTTTTACTGCCAGGCACGAAGCAGTGAGTCCTCAGGTACCACTAGATCACAATTGCACTCTAGGAGTACGGATGCACGAATTACTCTGAGCACACCATTCTCACAACAAAGTGGAGTTTGACTCTCGTGTGGATAAGTGGCATCTGTAGTAAAATCAATAAGAACACAGCGAGTTTCATTTTACATGAGGTGCTTTTGCAGTGCTATCAGCAGTCATTCAAGCACTATGGTTTGCAGAAGGGCCACTTACAGGAAGGACAACCAGCTATGCTGCCATGAACAAAAAGAGAGCTCATTTGACTTTCCAACTTAAAAGTAATTTGTCTAATGGATTATTCTAAACAGGAAGCAATTAAATTACACTAAATGGAGAGAATAAACAGAAAATTAACATGACTTGCAACCTGCTGTTGCAAAACAAAGAATATGACTGATAAAATATACATAATTTTACATGCAAATGTCATGTAATCTAGCTATATACACAAAATGTGTGTTAATTTATACTGCTCAAATTTATTATAAACTGGTTTAATAATGTTTTACTTGTTCTTCCTGTATTTTCATGTTTTAAGAAATTAATCTTATTCCTTACCAGGATAAAGTCAAGACATTTTCACAAAGAAAATTTTCAGAAAATCCCATCCTAAATTAACTTCATGTCACCAAAAACATAGATACTGAAACAGCAATTAATTTTTCCTAACTTTAACAATCAACATAAAATGTACAGTTTAAGCTACTTTGCCAGAACTCAGGTTCTCAGCAGAAGGGCTGCGTTTGCACAATTCTCCCCACCCTCTAGAACTGAAGAAATACCTTTATCCTCTGATTAAAAAAAAATAAAATTAAGCTAGTCTACATCTTACATAAGTTTTATTTCTAAAGATTCCTTATTTACATTTTTCCTCATCATGAATTTCAGAGACATCCCTCAAATTTCAATTATTGTAAACCTGGCATTTTAATGAACCTATGTCATTAAAAATAATATCTCTGAAAAAATTGTTTCTGGACCTCTCAGATAAGCCAGAGGAATCAATGATTCTCCCTCTAAGTACAGACTGTGCTACTGGATCCTAATTTTTATATATCTCTTCAATTCTCACTCTCCATGTTTCCATTAATGAGCCAAGACTTGTTATGTTAGCCAGAATGAAGCTACTTTTCATGTATTGCTTTGAAATCTTTGGAAATTCAGTCATAGACTGATATTATATACAGTTTTGGAGAATTAAATCTGCCAATTTCTTGAGACCATCCCTGCATTCCAGTTTAGTTTTAGTTTCCAGTCATAAATATGATGACATATTTATAGCATTTTCTGGATGTATGAACCACTATAGAAATTCTTTTCTTTAGATTTGTTTCGACCATTTTTTTTTTTCCTAAATTAATTGACAATGAAATGACAATGGGTATGCAAAGCCATGTTTCAAGAAAACAATAAAACTGAAGCTACAATAATAATACTACAACCAATTTCCAATCAATAAACCACTTTTCTTCCACGTAAGCATTAGCACAAAACTGGCAGAGCCTTTATAGTTTTTTATTGTAGCTATAACCCTTTTAAGTAAGGTTTATTATTTGTTCTTAGTTGACAATTTCTTCCTCCGTGTCAGGAGAGACAACTTTTTAGTGTGACAAGAAAATATCTCATGTACAAGAAATACTGAAGAGAAGCTTTAGACACAACTTTGTTTCATTTAAAAATATTCAGCTTTTCAGCTTAAGAGATTCATTGGCATAATTGTCATAATAAGAAAAAATAACCTCAAAAACTGACAGGTTTGGGGCATTGGCCACCTCTCTCTCTCTCCTGAGAGCCTTTTCCATTGTTTGACTATTTTCTCTCTAAAGAAATGTTTCCTCTTGTCCAGTCTGAGCCTCCCTTAAAGCAACTTTGAAGCTCAGCACCTAAGACTTTTAATACAGAACATATCAGGAAACACTGAAATTGGAAGTTTTCTTTGCATGGTTGATTGATTAATAGGGTTTGGGAAGGGGAAGGAGTGATGGTGACATTTTTTTGGGGATGGTTATTATTTGTTTTTAAAAAGGTGCTCATTAACA
>VWYI01048069.1:0-62766 GCA_013399455.1 Anthoscopus minutus
GTTAGCTGTACTGGACTAGTTCTGCTTAACCCAGCTGTACTGGACTTAATTCTGCTTAATTAGTGACACTAATCAACTAAGAAAATCATGGCAATACCAATATTAAATACACTCTCAAAATAATCATAAAATGATTTAGGTTGGAAGGGATCTTAAAGATCATCTAGTACCATTCTCACTGCCATGGGCAGAGGTGCCATCCATTAGATCTGGTTGCTCAGACCCCATCAACCTGGCCTTGAACACTTCCAGGGCCGGGGCATCCACAACTTCTCTGGGTAACCTGTTGTGCTTCTTTCCTTCATGTTTCCTTCAGCCTTTTACCCTTATCTCTGTGAGTTGTTTCTAAAGCCATGAGACACATAGCTAAAAACAAAGAGCATTCATTCAGGGTGTTGCACCTAGGTTTCCCTCAAAAGCTCTCTTCCTTAAAGAGAAGTTGGCAACAAATCTATACTAAATGAGAAAAAACTAACAAGTTACGGAAGTATTTCTGTCTCTTTATCTAATTTCTCTTTCCCACCCTGAATTCACACCCATTTTTGCACAAGTTGGGCTGCACAGAGGGAGAAGTAAGGAGATCAAACAACCTCTGCAGATGTAGTGCTAGATGGTGTTCCTAAGGATCAGGGTGCTGATCCTGGTGGAGGGAGAGGGAAGCTCTGTCTCTCTGTGAGATTGTGGAGGGTACTGAGGTGTGCAGAGGGGAGGAACTGCTTCCAGGAGAAATGCGGGCAGTGTATGGCACAATCCCTCTTGCCAGGGCTTGTGGCAAAGAGCTCAAAACACCCAGCATGAGATTTGTCTGAATCTCCCAGCTGTCAGCATTTCCTGGGCACCACAGATTCCAGCAGGATGAGGAGCATTTCACGTTTGATAGTCCCAGTGTTGTGCAAAGTGCTCCATCCTTCAGGAACCCAGGAGACTCAGCATGCCCTACACAGGGTGCAAGATCCATCCCAGCTGATGTAAAAGGCCTTCTCATCTCTTTCCTGACCTCAGCTCTGCAAATTGCCATTGTGCAACAGTTTCAACTTAAACATCCCCTATTTTCTTTCACTGAAGCTCTAGTACAGACTCATTGCAATGGTGAGACAAAGTGCAGTGGCTGATCATCAAGCTCCTTTAGAAAGTGATGGAAATGGGCAATAATGGCCACACTCTCACTGATCCAAACTAATGTCATACCATTGAAAAGTATCAGTGCTGTAAATTATTAAACAATTCAACATGCATCTTCCTTTTCTTAAATATAATGCTATGAAACAGTATTTCAAGGCAATTAGAGATGATGGCATTAACCAAACTGGATCACTTCCTAATACTATAAATAATTACTAATTTTTTTAGTTTCAAAGTGAATATGTCCTTTAAATATGGTAATTGCTAGAAAAAGTGGTCTAAATTTAGTTGCTTACAATTAGCCACATGACTTTTAAAATTTCTAGTATTTTCACAGTCCTCTAATAAATCTATAGGTTCTTCTTTAGCTCCTTATGTTTATCAAGTGACATTTCAGAGATTTTTTTTTCCCCATTTGACCTACTACATAAAATCTATCATACTTAATGAAAAATCCATTTTTGTCTCAGAGCTCTACCTTTGTTTTAAGTGACGTTTTCTTTCTTCTTTAACAGGTCAGGAGAGTGATTTCCTTGCTGTTCTCTATGACTATCCTTCAGCAGACATAAGCCAACCTATATTTCATGTAGGGGAAAAATTACGTGTGCTATCAGAGTAAGTTGATCAATTTATTTTTAAATTAGGTTTTATTACAACTGAAGCAAATCTCTGTTTTATGCACCTGGCCCAAACTGGATGCTGTTCAGCAAAATTAATTGAGTTCAGAATTTTCAACGAAGGATGCTTAGCCATAGTGTAATTTTCCATGTAGTTTAAGGATTTGGGATCACAGATTGTCCTTTGATCTATAGATTTCTCTCACACTTCTCAAGATGAATCCAGACTCCATTCTAAGATAAGAATCCGAACAATTCTGCTTTGAAAAAATGATTATGAGAAAGCATTCCCCAAATGTACTAGAAAACAGAGTAAGAGCCAAAATTGTTTGAAGAACATAGAAAAGGAAAATAATTTTGAATTTCTTTATGTCAAGTGTATCTGTCATTTTCTCTCTTACTCTTTTTAATCTAACAACTCCATTATGATTAAGTCTTAGAATTTTATCCTGATTTAAGGCAAACACAAAGATAAAATAAAAAGTGTGTGTTGAGGGAGGGTGGTATTTATTTTTCTATTTTTGCTGAATTTCTTAGTGAGGAAAAAAGAGATTTTTTAGCAAGTTCCACTCAAAAAATTCAACAGCCCCAGAAGTAAGTAGGGTTAAGAGCACTAATTCAGACTGACCTTAACCATAGTGCAGTTATTGCCAGACACAAGAATGAGCACACATCCAGAAAAATGGAAGCCAGAAGCCTGATGGTCTTCTAGGCACAGCTTGTACCAGCACACAGTGACCTCCTGGAAGTTATTCAGCCCCACAGCCACTATTTGCACTGCTCAAAATGAAATGAAAGATTTCATTTTTGCATCTGGTTGAGCAGATGAATTCGATGGGAGACCAGACACATTAATGGAAGAGGAATCCTTGGAGAACTTCTAAAATAATTTTTAAAAATCCTCAACCAGATAGTCAAATGGCTGGAGGAGAGAAGTACTCAAGAGAAGCATCACAGATGACTGATGGATTCTCAGACTCTTGTCCAGGCCACCATGACCTGCAGTGGCCTTTGTCAGTCACAAGACACAGCCTTAGGCCTTTGGTCTGACCCAGAATGGCTGCACTTATGTTCTGCTGACACAGTGCTTTCTCTGCCTCCCTGAACCTAAGGGTCCCAAGACTCAGACAACACCACCAGATATATTTTCTGCTGATGGAGAGCTCCTCTAAACCAGGGGGATTCTTCTCAGCTAGCTACTAGCAGTATAAACCTTGCTTATAAACCTTGCTGCAGTTTGCAGAACACACACGACACGGTGCAACAACTGCTTTAGCTTGGAAATTCCAGCTCAAAGCCTCACTCTCAGATTTCATCAGCTGCAGCCCCCCACACCACCCCAGGACAGCCTATGCCCATATCAATGGGAATTACATGTGTGGCATATTATATGTACACATGTGCTGCAAAGTATAATCTACTGCAGGAACAAGTTCTAAAAGAATAACCTTTGGCAGCAGAAGTTTTTGACATGTTTGTCTGCTGTGCAGTTATCAAGGGCTTCTCCTGGTGGATAAATCAGATCCAAAGCAAGCTTTGATGGGAACTTTCCTCTTCTTATTTTGAATCATGAGCTTGTTCACATTAAAGAAGACAGTCCAATGCTCTATGCAAACCAGTGTCCTGATGAAGGACCTGTTCTCCCCTGCCAGAGTGCATGCTGATGTCAGTAGGAATTGTTTGTCTGCAGCCTCTTCTGCTCATAAGCTGTAATACTTTATCCAAAATCATTCAAAGTAAAATACAGTAAAAAAGAAGAGTAGCATTGACTGACCAGAGCACAAGTGATGAGGAGTCACCCCAGAGGAGTCAGCACAGGCAGCAGCATGTACTGCTTTTACAACAGCAGCTTTTCAGCTTTCTACCAAAGTAACGATGTGTAGCAGCAATCAGCACCACCAATCCTGCCAGGAACAGGACATATGGAACCTTCATAGGAAATGCAACTCCTCACAGGTATTTGTGACTGCTCTGGGTTGGCAAAATTATGTAAGCACCACTGGTACACTCTCCACACTGGGCAGGCACCTTTCATTACCAAATGAACTGCATTTGGCTAGCAGTAGTCAAACCAAATGTCCTCCAAGATTTGCCCCAATCTAGATAATTTCTGTAGCTCCTGCCCCAGGAGAGATGTGCTGCTTTGGGATTTTTAGACATCATAGGGATTTTTCAGGGTTATTACTATTAAAGTCTGGGGGGAGAGAGATGATGAATCTCTCGGTTTTGTTGTGTTTTTTTTTCTTATTGCAGTTCTTGGTTCCGTCTAGGGGAGTTCTGGGGGGAAAAAAAGGACAAAATAGCCTAAAATTCTCATAGATAATGCATTTTAACTGGAAAACCAAACCCAAAAACTTTTTGGGGTCCTGAAATTTCCAGCAGTAGATATGTCCCTTTTTCCCTCAGCATAGACATTCTGGACCATGGTCCCAGCAGCTATAACTCATCACATTTAACCTAAGGGATTTCAACACAGCTGTTCTGACACACACTGAGACTCTGATCTGCAGTCTAGATGTTATTTTGGGAGCATTTATATGAACACCCACAAAAACAGCATTCAGACACAAGACACAGTTGTCTGGATTCAAACTCTTAAAGTGAAGGTGCAGAAAACCCATCAGTCATCAGCATCCTTGTGCTACAACTAAAGCTCTCCAGCATCCCTGTGAAAATTCTTGGTATCCTGTATTTCTGAAGGGATTCAACAGTCAAAGCCACAATTCAGTATTACATCAATAACTTAGATATATTGAAGAAAATACATATGCCTGCAGTTTCAGCAATAAGGTCTATTTTATTGGAGTCTGGTCTGTAACTCATGGAAGACAAGGAAGAGAGCAAACCACAAACCAGGTTCTGCTGGACTGACAGCCTGTTCCCAAGCAGACAGGCTCCATTTCCCAGGAACCTCTACCCTGGTGTTACAGGGCTGTCCAGACACAACACACTCAGCTGTAAACTCAATATCCTGGACACCAGTACAAGTCTAGCTGTGGGAAGGCAGATCACAGCATGGTTTAACCACTGAATATTTATCCTTCTTCTTTCAACTACAGAAAAATATTTTATTACTTACATAATTTAAATGGAACAAATGTAGCTTATTTCTGTGTCCAAATTTAATTCTCAAGGAGGTTTAGAAATGGAACTACTCTAAATGAAACCAAATGGGATTCCTTTCTGAATACAAAGAAGGGTGCAGGCTAATCTGTATATCTTCACTAACTTCCAAGTATTGAGAAGCTCTGAAAATACATCTGAAAATATCCCTTCTCTTGCTTTCACACAGTGAAGGAGGCTGGTGGAGAGTCCATTCCCTTACAACAGGTCGAGAAAACTATATTCCAGGAAAATATGTAGCAAAGGTTTATCACGGGTAAGTAAATACATTTCCATAGACTTTCAACACCACATTTTTACATATTCTCCTCTGATTACTCAGTCATAGTCCAATGCCAATAGTGACTTGACAGACAAAAATTTTATTTATTGACAGTTTAAAATATATCTTTTGAAAAATGAGAACCTCAAACCCACATTTTAATTTAGACTAAGTGAAAAGGAAAATCTTCCTTTAAAATGCTGGAAAGAGCCAAAACCACCTCAAATTGCATATAAGATATTTAATATACATCTGTTGCATGGACTGATCTCTAACTTAAAGACATTGATGAAGTGAGCCTGTTTAAAATGGATTTTTGATATTTATGTAGAGTAAAATTTTAGCTTGGTTTGCTCATGGAAAACAGGCCAAAAAGAACAAATAGAAATGCTAATAATCATTCAAGAATGTAAACTTTCTCACTGGAAGAACTAAGGAAATTTCAGACATTTCTTGTTGCCATAGACACCACTCAGGAAAAACCAAAAAAAAAAACAAACAAAAAAGCCAAAAAAACCCATTAAAGCACATACTTAAAAGTTGTCTGGCAAATGGTTTAATACCTGTTTAATTTTAAGGATATGAACTGTGAATGTCACTGTGAACTATGTTCACAGTGCTTAAATTTTAACATGCTTTCACATCCTCCTGAAACAGTGATGCCTTCCCAAAGGCAGGGAACAGATGTGGGGGGTAATGGAAGCTACTGTCTGAAAGCTCAGTGGCAGCAGACTGGATCAAACACATGAGAACAACTTTAAAACAGAATGCCAGTAACTCTAGAGCAGCTGAGCAAGCTCAGATGCATGGTGAGACACTGGCTGTGGCAAAACACAGCAGTGCACCAAGCTGTGGTGAAAATTTGTGGGACTAATTCCACTTTCCCTTATCCACAAAACCCATTAGCTTAAATGGTTGGACTGTTCCCTAAAAGAAGCAAAATATTGCAACTTATTTGGGGTTTATTTATGATACCATTTGGAGTTAACAAAAGTGGTTTAAACGAAAAAGAGAGCTTTAACTTATGCCTCAGATGTCATCCATATACCACACGAATCTGTCCCCAGCAATACAGATCAAAGCAGCTCAAAAAGTTTTGTTTTCCCTAATAAGTCCAAACCTTATTACTCTTTTCTTAACCTCACAAAGGTTAATGGAACTCAAAACCAGCAAAATTTTCTCCATAAACTGGGGAAATATGTCTGAACCTCGCTGAGAGAATAACTGTAGAAAGCCACTGTGTTATTTTTGCAGTTACTTTTCCTGGCTAATGCAGCACTTTCACAGCCACATGCTGCTCACTGTTTCACTGGTGTCCAAATTTCAGAATTTGTTTTTTCCTGCTTCACAGCTGGTTATTTGAAGGGCTGGGAAGAGAAAAAGCAGAAGAACTTCTACAGCTACCCAACACCAAGGTTGGCTCCTTTATGATCAGAGAGAGTGAAACTAGGAAAGGTGAGACAATTAAGATTTTTTTGCCCCCTTGACCTCAGGCATTAACAGTTTTACAGTTCTTTAGTTCAATCCCTGTCCTGCTCCACATGGGTCAGTCCAAAGCCAGAAAAGATGTAATACGGGAAGGCAAAGGCACCCAGTGCAGTGTGCCAGCCTTTACCAGTCACGTCCTGGAAACAGAGCTACTGATGGCCATGGAAAGTTCCACAGGCATCAGCACAAACAAGACACTGTTGTTTAAACACTATTATTTACTTTGGTTGTATGCAAACCTTATGAGGCAGTGGGACTTTCAGTGAAGGAAAAGTCACAACTTTGCCTTTATCCATAAAAGATTGATTCAAGAAGTTGTAAAATGAACAGGAAGTAGTGGGGGTGGTGGATAAGCGTGTTTACTATACAAACGGGAGATCTTTTATTTATTTTTAAAAATTACTAGCTTTCAATTTTATTTTCTTTCTTTTGCTACATGAGAATTATACTGTATCAACTTCACACTTTTGTTTTCTTCAATGGGGACATAGAAACAGAATGATAGAATGCCCTGAGTTGGAAGTGACCTCCAGGGATCACTTAGTCCAACCTCTGGCCCTGCACAGGACCACTCCAAGAATCCCACCATGTGCCTGAGAGCATTGTCCAAACTCTTCTTGAACTCTGGCAGGCTTAGTGCTGTGAGCACTTCCCTGGAGAGCCTGTTCAGTGCCCAAAGGTGAAGAACCTTTTCCTGCTATCCAACCTAAACCTTCACTGACGTAACTTCAGGCCTCGGGTCCTGCCACTGGTCACCAGAGACAGGAGATCAGTGCCTGCCCCTCTGCTGCCCCCCATGAGGGGGCTGAACACAGCAATAAGGTCTCCCCTCAGCCTGCTCTTCTCCAGGCTGAACAAATCTCCCATGTGCAATGTGCTGTCTTCCTTTTCTGAAGCACCAAAACACATTCTAATATAATGGTAATACAGATAAAAGGGAATAATACATCATCTGTTCTGACCTCTTGCATACCAGGCTAGTTACTTTCATAATATCTATACTAATTCAAAGAAATTTAGGATTGGCATTCCATTCTTGCCAATAAATGCTGTAGAACAGTTCTAAACAAAGAAACAGAAAAATCCAAGTGGCCATCTCCTGCCATGACTGCATTGTCAGGTCTCAGCTACTACATTACTCAAAGATAATAAATCAGAGTACCAGCCTGTGAATCTGATCTACCTGTTCAGTGGAAGGCAAACAACTTCTTTAAAGGCCTTTTTCCTTTACACCATTTCAAAAGATCCCATGCCAGCAAAAATAAAGGAAAAGAACACCAGAAATTTAATTCAACCAAAATCTCAAGTCATGTTGAACCCTTTATTATATTTATGTATATATATTAAGTATTAAGTACTATATAAGATGGCCACTCAGGTTTTTTCAGCTGTTTCTGAGATGTTTTGAGTAATGGCACCACATCTTACAGGCTTTTTATTCTGTTAAAAATACCCAACCAGAACTTCGGTGTAATTAGTCTTTCTCTCTCTCCAGGGTTATACTCCCTGTCAGTGAGGCACAGGCAGGTGAAACATTACAGGATCTTCCGCCTCCCCAATAACTGGTATTACATCTCTCCACGGCAAACCTTCCAGTGCCTTGAAGACCTTGTCAATCACTACTCAGGTAAAAAAAAATGCAGAAAAAACATATTTTCCACTGGCAACTGTAAAACTATCTATTAAAGGTCCAGAAAAAGAAGTTTTGCCTATGTTCAAGACATGCAAATACTGCACAGAACAAGCAATGGAAAAAGTTTTGGTTTATATATTTTACATTATTTTTCATCCTAAATAAAAACATGCTGCCCTTAACAGTGCAACTGAAATCAATACAAGAACTCAGCTAAATAAGGCCAGAGAGTTTCTGTCTGTATTGATGCTTTGTATGATATTGTGTTGGATATTGTATGGCCATGTCATTAACACTGAGCCAGACACCAGAGCCTAGTGGTTCCCTAGAGAGCTTCCAAATGCAGCTGGGAGGTCAGTACAGGCCAGGGATGCCCAGCCCCTCTCATCCCACACCTAAAGTCAAAGCGTCAGCATACAAAAATGTTTGCTGTACAGAAGCCATGTTCCCATAGTTCTGGGTTCCAGAGACAATTGCAACTCCAGCCTGACTGTTTGCCAACATGAAGATGTCTGCCATTCATTTATTTGCCTTTTAGGCAGGCAGATAGCTTCAGGGCATGCAACATCAGGTTCTCTGTTCATGTTTCTTTTAAGAACCACTACAGCACACAACCTTATCTGCAGCAGAAGATTTTCAGAAATGTTGTAAGCTTCTTCCCTATCACTTTGGAAGAAGCGTATGGCAGGATTTTATCAGCAGCACTTTTATCAAGAGACTCAAGCTGTTAGCTCAGNTCTGAGATGTTTTGAGTAATGGCACCACATCTTACAGGCGTTTTATTCTGTTAAAAATACCCAACCAGAACTTCGGTGTAATTAGTCTTTCTCTCTCTCCAGGGTTATACTCCCTGTCAGTGAGGCACAGGCAGGTGAAACATTACAGGATCTTCCGCCTCCCCAATAACTGGTATTACATCTCTCCACGGCAAACCTTCCAGTGCCTTGAAGACCTTGTCAATCACTACTCAGGTAAAAAAAAATGCAGAAAAAACATATTTTCCACTGGCAACTGTAAAACTATCTATTAAAGGTCCAGAAAAAGAAGTTTTGCCTATGTTCAAGACATGCAAATACTGCACAGAACAAGCAATGGAAAAAGTTTTGGTTTATATATTTTACATTATTTTTCATCCTAAATAAAAATATGCTGCCCTTAACAGTGCAACTGAAATCAATACAACTCAGTTAAATAAGGCCAGAGAGGTTCTGTCTGTATTGATGCTTTGTATGATATTGTGTTGGATATTGTATGGCCATGTCATTAACACTGAGCCAGACACCAGAGCCTAGTGGTTCCCTAGAGAGCTTCCAAATGCAGCTGGGAGGTCAGCACAGGCCAGGGATGCCCAGCCCCTCTCATCCCACACCTAAAGTCAAAGCGTCAGCATACAAAAATGTTTGCTGTACAGAAGCCATGTTCCCATAGTTCTGGGTTCCAGAGACAATTGCAACTCCAGCCTGACTGTTTGCCAACATGAAGATGTCTGCCATTCATTTATTTGCCTTTTAGGCAGGCAGATAGCTTCAGGGCATGCAACATCAGGTTCTCTGTTCATGTTTCTTTTAAGAACCACTACAGCACACAACCTTATCTGCAGCAGAAGATTTTCAGAAATGTTGTAAGCTTCTTCCCTATCACTTTGGAAGAAGCGTATGGCAGGATTTTATCAGCAGCACTTTTATCAAGAGACTCAAGCTGTTAGCTCAGTTGGAGAGTCAGCTGTCACTGTTACTAATATCAGTCCAGTGGATGACACCTTTTACAATGACAGTTTTCCAGATTTATGGCAATTTAACCTGTGTCAAAAAGGTAACTTTACAAGTGGCACAATTAAGTGGCTGCAGTGACCATGCATCATGAGAATATTCTAAAATGAGGAAGGAAGTTGCAAAAAACGAATTGCCTAAAAGTTACAAGAGAACAGTAGGTTCTGCGCTTTAACAAGCAATTGGAACTGTGTAATTTTAAAGGTGTGAAGTTACCACACCTAAGTATTTCACAGGTAAAAGAAAAAGTGTGATGGTCAAAGAATACACTAATAAACTGAGGAGAAAAGTCTTTCACATTCAGAACAAGCAAATGAAACATTCAAGTCCAATGATTTAAAGAGAAGAGTATGAATTTGGATAGGAGATATATATTTACATGTTACCTAGTTGACACCTTTCACCATTTAGAAAGAAGGAAAAAATGAAAGCCTAATTTCTGGGCTGTGGTAGAACCCAGAACCTGTAACAGTTAACATTTTTACTTGAGTTATAGCTGTAAGAGGAGATACAGTTAAATTTAGGACTCCTACTTCCCTCACCATGAGAAGATATAGAATTTCACTCTGAAATAAGACTCAGTCGTAGAACACCAGCTTTTAGCCATGATGTTCTCTGCTTGGGCAGAAGAATATCTGCCATGTTCCAGTGCAGCAAGAAGAGGGTAGAGCAGAGAAACGATGAAGAAGATAACACGTGAATCTTGATTCATTCCACAGTCCTGTTCCACAGAAGAGTAGGTACACACAAAATCCAATCTGATCTTTTTCACACTCTGTTTGCATGGCCGAGACAATAGGAAGCAAAGCAGAACTCACTGAGAGCTCAGAAAAACTGGGTTTAAGTTTCTGCTCTGTCAAAATCCCTTCTAGTCTTTAAGCAAGTCACTTTGTCTTTCTGTGTCTCAGTTCTTCACTTGTACTTTATCAAATATGCCAAATGAAAAATTAAAATGCAAAAGTATGATGAAAGGAAAAAATTAAGCCTGTGTTACTGTGTCCTTGCTGAGAACACACAATTTTTGACTGCTACTGCTGAGTCCAAAACTGTTTATTTGAGCATGCACCAGGGAAAGAAAACAGTAAGCAAAGATTAACTGTCTGTGTATTCATTTTCCTGTTCAGAAGTTGCTGATGGTCTCTGCTGTGTCCTTACAACACCTTGTCTTACCCAATGCACTAACAACAACACCGTGATGAATCCAGTTCCTCCTGTGGTGATGCGGAATAAAAATTTCAACTGGAGAAACATTCACAGGTACCACATACAACACAGGCTGCCAGAAACAACAGGGGTGTTCCCCAGCTGTGTACATACTTGTACTTGCAACACAGAAGACACAGCTATTTATTTCCTCCTGAAAGCAGTTTTAAAGCTTGGGCAATCTGACATCAAGCTAACCCATGAAAACTGAATGCCCAGCTCTCTAATTATAATCTAGGTTTAACTTTGAAAGAAAGTATAGTTAGCATTCATACATTTCTCCTATCCAGCTACCTGTGGGTTCAGTCCCTTTGGGACTCCTGAGTCCCTTCACCAAGGGGCAGGATTAAGAGCCAGGTCCCAAAGCCCAGTGACATCCACCACTGCTGGTCCATCCCCACAGAGGTGCAGTGGCTCACAGGTGAGCTGTGGCAGGCAGAAGTGGCTCCTCCTTTCTCGTACACCCAGGAAGCAGCACAGGTGCAATGAACACATTGTCCAAGAATAAACCTTTCCTGTTGTGCCTCTCTCAACACCCAACCCAGTTAATGAGATTTCTAGTATCACAACTGCCACAAGAGAAAGTAGATCAGGTTTCAGAAGCTGGGGAAACGACCACACTCAGAAACAAAATCACCTTTTACTTTACTTTCACAGTAAAAGGTGATTTTTACTTTTGAAGGGTAAATTTTCCTCCACTACTCTTCCTTCACAAAACATTCATGTGCTTATGAAGTCAAGAAAGTTTTGTGCAGTACTGAGGTCATTTTTCCTGAAGATTAAGAAGAGAATATAAATGACAGTTCCTTTCCAAGTGCCAAAAAATATTTAGATATTACTGTTGTACTCTTTTTTTGAGAAATGCTAGGTGACAGAAATGCTTGGTGATTCATGAGGCAGAAATGTTTTTATATAACAAAAGTAATGTTATTAGGTTTAACAACTGTCCATATTATCCCAAGAGACTCACTCCCAAGTAGCTGAAATGGTAACCAAACTTTGTTCTTTTAAAGGCTGGAGGTGACCGAAGATACCAAAAGCACCCTGGCAGCAATGGATGACTCTTGCCTCAGCTATGGCCTGAGGGAAAGCATTGCTTCTTACCTCTCCCTAACTGAGGATGACAATGCTTCTTTTGCAAGTGCCAGGAAGAAGAAATCCCAGTCTCTCATATACACAGGGAGCAAACGAAAGACTGCTCTTCACTTGCCACCTACATACTATGACAACTAAATATAAGACAAACAGGAAAAAGCCACAAACTGACAAGTTAGAAGAGAAACCAGAGCATCCTGTGGTCCTGCCATCCTTCAACAGCTGAGAAATACAATCAGCTAATCTGGTGACCAAACACCAGCAGTGCTTCTGCATTTCTTCTGAATGTTAACCACAGACCTCCTCAAGGGTGCTATCTCAGCCATGGCACATGCTGGGAATGTCCCCAGTGCACCAGAACTGGTTCACAAGCAGGATAAATTGAGACAGACTCTTAAGTCAAAAGCCAAGTGGTGTAGGTGACTCTTCAGCAGGGGCGAAGGCCAGCATTGTACAGAGGTGACTGCATAGGGAAGGACTAACTGCAGCTCAAGAACTTAAGTCTTACTCTGGTATTCTCCACAAGGCTGAAAACCTTCTGTACAGAACCTTTCTGCACTGAAAAAAGGAGCATTTTTCTTCTCAAGACAGACTTATCCACTGACATTGAGAATGGGTCAGAGAAACATAAATAACCCCAGGAAAGTACCTAACATCCGGCATCCAAGAAATGCCCAATTATAGTGCCCCCATACTTATCTTGTAGGAGAAAAAAATTAAAATCACTGACTTTACAAGTAGGATTTAATTCACTTACTGGAAATGCCCTGCAATGTCATAAAATAGTCACAAAATTAAGAACAGGCTTAATTCATTGAGAAAAGCAGTTGAAATGAGAGTTCAGGCATATCCAAACATGTAATTTAGCTGTTCACTGTAAAGCAGAGAAACAGAGGAAAAGGGGAGTTTAATTGAAAATTAAGTTGTGATGATATTGTGCCTAACTGCAAAGGTTGGCTTGCAAAGGTGTGACTTTTTATGTGTACATGGAGATATTTTAACTTTGACTTCTGAAGTCAGCCACATATTTATGTATAATATTTATATTAATATCAGCTTTTAAAATAATTAAATTAAGGGAACAAATCAGTGACTGTGGATGTTAGAGATTTTTCCTAATTTCTTGTCTGACAAGAGTTATGTCAAAAAGTAATTACATTTTCCATCACACCACTTTAGGATTAGAGGGTTTTCTGAAATAGCATTTATTTTTTTACTGGTATGTACCCTTTCCAAAGTGAAAAATGAGCAAGTAGCATTTTCCTTTGAGTAATCCAAGAAATAAATCACTCCTGTCTGAGTGTATAATAGCTGAGATAGTTTCAATCTAATATTCTCTTGTACCTTTTTGCACAGATTTAAATAATGAAGGTTTGGAGAAATAGAGAATTTGAGAAGTTATATATATATATATATATGTGTGTATATATTTATATATATATATAAAATCTCTAAACACCTCTTATAACCAATCCATGTGACATTTAGATCTTGTATCAGGTCATTTGCACTAGCAAGAAAGGTCCAGAGATCCAAATATTTCACAGCCTTTCTTTCTTTCTTTCGTTCTTTCTTTCATTCTTTCTCTTGGACTTAAAGAAGGAACACAATTTGGCTGGTAAACATTGAACTCCAGAAAGCAAAACACACTCAGGAACTCTAGGCATTTGTATAATCTAATTATTGTTACTGATAATACATTATGGTGACTGCATTTTATCCATGAAATGTATATGGGGAGCATTTCAGATTTCTAAGTCATGACTTGTATTTATTCATTAAAATAATATTCAGTAGTTACTTTGTGTTGCTTTTAGAAAATGGAAAAACTGGTGTGCAGCTAGTACAAGCTGGGTGTACAAGCACCCAGCCTTGCAATGCCAGTGCCAGAAGGTATTTTGGAAGGAAGGTGACAAAAGAATCCCAGGGCCCATACAATTGGCAGCACTTGGACACTCTCTGTGAGAAGGGGGTAAGATGTTCTGACGCTGACAGGCTCAACAACCACAGACCAGCTCAGTGTGCAAAGGACCCCCAGGCACCCTCTGATCCAACCCTCCCTGATCCACCAGGACCACCTTGAGCCATTTGTCCAGGCCCATGTCCAGATGGCTTTGGAATACCTCCAGGGATGGAGACTCCACAGCCTCCCTGGGTGACCTATGCAGACACTCTGTCATCTTCACAGAAATGACATGATAAAGTGACAAAAACTAATTAAATATGCCATAGGGATGGCTGGATTTCACAGATGGTCATGGGAAAATTCTGTGAGGTCTTGCCATTTTTTACAATTAACTGAAAGATGTTATTGGAGACCTTTTGGGAAACACAAGCTTGCAAGGGAAATAACAGCCCACATGGGATTTTATACAAATCCTACATTACCTATGAAAGGGTATCAGAAGTACAAAATTTGGGTAGGGATGTACCAAAACTGGTATGATGAAAAAAAGTAACCAAGAAAGGTGGTTGTTTTGCTTGAGAGGGAATGAGAATGGTAAAGGGAGAGGAAAAGGAGGTGGGAAAAGAGGGAAGAAAGCAGATCCAAAAGAGTAGCTAATTACCAGGATCAGGGATATTTAGGGTCCACATCAGAGAGCCCTGTACCTGACTGCAGTAGAAGAGAAATAAACCTTCTCTTTCCACTATCATCTGATCTGCTTCCATGGCCAGGAGGCACCTGGTGTCTTTCCTTGCCCTGGGTGGCAAAGGCTGGAAGCTGCCCTTGACACTCACCAGGAATGCCTGGAGAGGACACCTAACACAGCTGCCCTCTGCAGCCTCCTGCAATCCATACCATTGATCCAGTCATCTACATCAAATTTGCACTGGTAAATTAATTGAGTGATCAAAATATGAAGTCAAATGCCAGGGTAATGCTCTTAAACCATTTAAATAAAACAAGACCATAATTACTGATACCACTTATTTCCAATTCATGCCACTGAAAGATGAAATATATTCTAAAAAGTCCCTATGATAACTTTGCACTGACTTTGCACAATCTGTTTTCAGATTTGTTCCAAACAAAAGCTGTTATAAAGCAGACACAGGAAACTCAAAAGCATTTGGTTATTTCAGGTGCACATTTTCTAGTAAAGAAAGTTTAATGCACCACTCCTCTTTGCATGCTCAAGAACAACATGGTTTTATCATTCATAACAAACACAGGAACAAGGAGCACAAAGCTGACTTTGGCAGAAGAGCTCTATGGCTTCATTGAGGGATTATCCCTCAGGAAAGATATATCTGATATATATTCTCAGTTTCATGATTCTAGCCTGTGTGCACCTCCTTTTTTACAGTAAAATTAAAAGTACTCAATGATTTTGGTGTCTTTGAAGAAAAACAAGACACATCCCTTTACAGGAGATGTAAGTGAGAAAAAACTTTGGCATCACTTAAAAAAAAAAGAAATCGAGTATATTTTTAAGCTACAAGCTACTGCTATTGTTACTTGCTTTTCATTTTGTCAGTGTATTTCACAAGAAAACTAAATCCACTGTGAGGCTCTCAGGATAAATAATTAACACTACTCTGAAATTTGAAATTAACACTACTCTGAACTCAGTGGAGATGCTGCTTTTGCCAAGACAGTTGTCTGCACAGTCCCAGGTAAAAAAATGATATAAACACAGAAAACTGGGAAGAACTGGTGCACCTGTCTGCTTATTGCACTTGCCACTGTTTTCCATTCCTCAGTGTTCTGCTGTAGGAGAAAGAATGAGTTTAAACTTTTTTTATTAAGAAAATAATATAATGTGGAACTACTCTCCAGAAGCAACAATAAGCAAAGGGGTCCTTGCATTTCTCTTCCCTAAGTGGACCAGCTGTTAAATTGCACTGTGTTCTGCCAAAGTTTCCATGGTGCCCCATCCTCAGCCACATCAGTAAATGGTTTGTGACTTCAAACTAGGAGGAAAAGAACTCTGGGTCTTCTAGCAAATTAAATCCTATGTCAAGAGCTGACTAAAAATCTAGGAACTGTGTGAGGAATTATCTGATAATCTGATAATGAAAAAAAAACCCCCACAATTAATGAGCAGCAATTCTCAAAAACTTCTCTTGCCTTCCCCACTACAGCAATGCAATTAAAATAAACTTATTGAGCCACAGGGATGCAAAAAGCAAGTTATGTTTCCTGAAGCAAGGGCACAGTGAAGGACAATTAGATACTGAATTAAGATGTCATTATTTTTAATGCAACATTTTATTTAATTGGGCCCTCAGCTTCCTGAACCAATAATTCTATCCCACTGCCCACGTTCCAAGGCAACACTGCTAGCAGAGCTCATTTTGTCCAAGTACCATTTCTGCTGGATGTAAAAACTTCCTCTGTTGATTAAGCATCATTTCAGAGCTCATTATCTGAGGCTGCAAGGATAAATGGCAGTATTGATGCTGACAAAACTGATCTCAGTGTCCTGAGACTGAACACAATAAGGATATGGATCACTTGGAGTAACTCAGAAAATGGTTTAAGCTGATGGGAAACAAACTTATCTATAAACTGATTTTTATTCTCTGAAACTTGTTTTGGTATTTTTTTCCCCTTTAAATGAAATCTGTCATAAGATCTGACAAAAAGACTGGATACTTTAATATGTAGGAGTTTGGCACATCAGTTTCAGGGTCTAAAAGGTGCTGACCAACAATCATATTTATGAAATGGAAACTAAGCTGTTGCACTTACAGGTTACAAAACAAGGTTATTTATGTAATACACAAAAAACCACAGTGATGAAAACTGAATTCTTACTATGAGTAAATCAAACACCAAAGTGCATCTCTTGTACATCCTGGTGAAGCATCCAGCTCTTGGAGATAACAGTCACAGGTGAGACGAAAAATAACTACCGCAATAACAGTCCTGTCAAGGTATGGATGAAATAAAACCAGCACCCACACACTGCAGCATCCTCATTTCTGTAGCAACATCCTTTCACAAGGCAAGTGCAGCTGAAGCAGGAATGGAACTTACCATCAACAGCAGCCTCCTGAAAAGGCCTGTGCCCGCTGTCTCTGTGAGCAGGTGGATGCTGGTGACATCGGCCCCGCCACGCTCGGCTCCCAGGGACACCCGGCTGGGATCGCCCCCAAAGCTGGCAATGTTCTGCTGCACCCACCTCAAAGCTGCCAGCTGATCCCAAAGGCCAGCATTTCCACTTGCCTCAGCAGAACCTGGGGTAGGAAACAAAATACAGCTGAAAAGAAAACTATAAGCATTGTAGTTGGGAGTAAATGTTACATTTTTTGCAGCTCTTGCAGCTGAAACTTGACAAAACTGATACCAGAGTTTAAATGTCTGGTCCCTTCCAAGGTAATCACTTCACACTGTGATTCCATTTCCATTTTTACCACTCTTCAGGGCAGCCTTGGGAGTGCTGCTTTGACCCAGCGATAGAAAAATAACTTGAACTTCTAAGCTTCCTTAGGACACATGATGGCAGGAGATTAATCTAGGCTCAAGTATCCATAGATTTAGCCATAAGATTCTTTTTTTACATAAGTAGCTCAATCTTAAAATGAGTTAAAAATAAACAAAAAAACCCTGTATGTTTGCTAGGTTCTCAAGTTGGAAGGGATCTATAAGAATTAGTTACCCTGGAGTACACCTGATTGTATGTTTCCTTCCTACACACCTCTTACACTTGCCCTGCCTGACCAATCACTATAAATCGTATCATTATGAAATAATGATTATAAGTAATTATGAAATAATTATTATAAATCCTATAATTATGAAATCATTATGAATCCCATTGAATTCCTTTATACTCTTCCCAATATTATTTTAAAATTTATATTTCAGTCTATATTCTTTGAGATTGTCCTACATCTGTGTGATAGAAATCTGAGAAATACATATATATAAAAACATAAAAACAAACAAATAATTAATCATGTGCTTTTCATGCCTGAGTATGGCCACCTCCTTTTCAACAGCAGAAAGTGCTAACCTGATACTTTGATTAATAAGAAACTAATGCTAAAAACATCTAATGATGCAGCCATGGAGATTATCTTGATTTTATGTCAACAAAAGAAATAAGTAATTCTTCCATGGTTTGTAAAAAAAGGAATAAAAAATTATTATTTAGTCTATTCCTTTTTAATCCACAATGAGCCATTCATTTTCCAAGTTTTAAAATTCTTCACATTTAAAACTTGGAAAAAACCAAAAACCCGCAGGATAAAACAGAAAAACTGTGAATAGAAAAACAGCTGAAACTATTTGTTTCTTTCATTGCCAAGACCAAATAGTACAAGTTTAAAATAAGAGTAGGTTCAGAAACTAGGGCATTAAAATTAGCAGAGAGTGGAATAAAAATATGCCACTTTGTGGATAGGTCTTGGGCAAAAAGCAGTTAAAGTGTACATCCTTTACATTGCTTTAGTGAATTACTGAGGTTTCAAACATACCAGTTTACATAGGAGAATAAATATATATGAGAACAAATTAATGGCAACCTTTCAGGGCTTAGAGATGCCCATGCTACAGCAGCCACTGTTAAGAACAGCAGGGCAGGCAAAACTGCATGGCCCAAAAAACTATGACTTGAAGCCATTGTTCCAGATGATCAGTCCAAGCCACACCAGTGAAGCAATGGAGCAAATATTTTCTCTGCTTAGTTTTTTGCATTTGTGATTTGTTTTTTGGGTTTTTTTTTAGTTTGTTCTGCACACCATGATTAGTTCCCAGAGTTCTCAATCCAGCAATAAACCCACACTCTAAAAAGGAAATCTCATTTTAAGAGCTTGCTCCATCCCCATTGAGACCACTCCAAAGGAAGTGAAGTCATAGAATCACTCAGGGTGGAAAAGACCCTTAAGATCATTGAGCCCAACTGTTAACCCTGTACTGCCAAGTTGACCACTAAACCATGTCTCCAAGTGCCACATCTACATGATTTTAAATATTTACAGGGATGGTGACTCCACCACTGCCCTGGGCAGCCTGTTCCAATGTTTTACAATCCCTTTGCTAAATAAATTTTTATGTGCAGATCCATGTAAATGTTTTAGCCACACAGTCTGCCTTGCTTTCACTATACTAAACAAAAAGACCTAAGAGGGAGATATAACCAGCTCCTTTTTCCCTAGCAAAAACCACACTTGTTGGTTGTGAAATGTACCACACTGAGAACAGATGCATGCATGGACATTCATGGAGTTACCCTGAAAGAAACATGTCTGCCAGGAATCTTTTCCACTGTCTTTTGGTAGGAAAAGATCACATTCCTGAAGGCCACAGGAAGCTGAAAAGAAACCAGTCTTTGTGTGCTTCCTTCTGTTATTACTAAACAGAAGAGGAACAATTGTGCTAAATTAAAGCATGAAAATCATTGTGCTTTATATGATTCATAGAATCTTAAAAGAATAAAACCTATAAACATGACTGTCTTCTCCATACTCTTGTCATCCATATCACTGGCAATTCAACTTAATTTTTCTGGATGCAAAGGAAGAAGTGAAGGCACTAGTAAGAGTGCATAACTTTTTGCAACATTAATGGGTGATAGCAAATTTAATTAAACATCTTTTATGTTTAGAAGAAAGAGAGCTCTTTCCCTTTTTGCAAAAGCCCTGTCACTGAGAGACTGGATGAACTGAAGAACTAACAAAAACTCCATCCAAACAAAAGGAAATCTGTTTTCACTACCCTTCGATTCCCTAAAAACCCATTTAACTCCTTCCTTTCTAGTTTTGTAATTTATAACAAGTCAGCTTGAGAGGATTCAGCGCTTTTCTTAGTTAGACAATCAAACTAACATTACTCACAAGTTCATAACTTTTATTTCTAACTGTAGGGCCGCCTGACAGTCCTGCTGCAAAGCCCTCAGGGTGACCTCCTGCTCCCTTAGAAACCAATGGCAAAAGTTCCAAAGGAGACTGGCATGTTAATGGTTAATGACTTAAATAATCACCCATTTGTTGTCACAGCACCAAGCCTGACAGAGTTCAAGGTGTATTTGGACAAAATTCTCAGGCATATGGTGGGATTCCTAGGGTGTGCTGTGCAGGGCCAAGACCTGGACTTCAGTGATTCTTGTGAATCCTTCTCAGCTTTAAGATATTTTGTGAGTCTAGGACTGTATGATTTCCCAAATACACACCAAGGATTTCCCAAAGAGGAAGAGGCCAGGAAAGATTGAACTTTTTTCTGACTACAGCTCCACAGTACAGAGGAACAGGAGAAGGTCCCCAAAAAGTCCCTGCATCCAAAAAATCCCTACTACCTTTATATGAAGGCTTACAGGAATGCCAACCATGCACACCAAGCCCATGTATTGACATTTTGCAGGCAGAACCCTGTGAAACAGAGACCAAATCATTTTCCTGATCTCTAAATTATTCATCATCCTATAAATACTGCTGCATCATATTCAGCCCAACCAGGATTTTCCACTTAGGAAGAAACCTAGCCCTCCTTCACAGGGCTGAAGGAGGGAGGTGGGGAATGTGTGGGCAGTGCCATGTACTGGAAGCTCCCACAGAACATATCCACACTGCATTTGGCTCTAGATGAAATGAAATGATGGTATCACTTTCACAAATACTGGCTTTGCACTGATGAAAACAGTGATTTTTTTCTCCAGATACACCCATAACCAAATTATTATCCAAATAAGTAAGGATCTTGTAGCACCAACTCTCTGTTTACAGAATGAGACTTTGCTGTGAGTGAGCTTTGAACAAAACAGTAAACAGAGAAGGGAAAAAATAACCAATAACTGCAGCTATAACCTCAAACTAGGAAAAATCCACCTGATATCACTAGCAGAGAACACTCAAAAGGATCATGAGGCAAAGAATGTAGGTCATGTATTTTCAAACGTGGCAAATAGGACTTCAAAAGTTATAAATGTATCAAAATGCCCACTAAAGAGACCAAGGATTGCCACCAGACTGCAAGAGACAGAGATCCACTTGCAGCTGTTGCATTTTCTCTCAATGGCGCTCTACCTTAAGTTCCCCTGTCCCAGGCAGAAGTGAAAGATGGTAGAAAGAAAAGTGTTCCCTAGTTGCTTAAAAAGGCAAGGTTGAAAAAAAAGGCAAAATGAAATAATTCCTGAGACCAATGTCACTACCTCAAAGATTTAAGGAGATGGAATGCTTGTTTTCGTATCTCTTTATACATGACAAAATCTTGTTTGTAATGGGAATTTGTTTAATTTCTAATGGCAACTGGTATTAGGAGGCAATAGGAGAGCAAAAATCCTTTACACTGGAACATGGGGAAGGGTTGCAACACAGAACATGCAAATGTTCAGTCACATCCAGGCCAGTACAGATTCAGATTAAATGTGGTAAGTCCTTCAGAGAAGTCAGGCTGAATTGTTAAGGAACCAACTACCTTTGTGCCATACTTTCCATCCTCTCACATCCCTCTTACTGTGAACCTGCAGTTATCTATCTCTGCCTCTTCCCCACTCTGACATGGGCACAAGAGAGCATCAGCAAAATTTCATGGATGGAACAGGTTGGAAGTTGGAATCATTGAAAACTCTACCCACACAGCAGGTAGGCCACTGGAATTAGCAGGAATTTTGATACTAACCTATCTTCACATGTGTCTGCAAAACTCAATATCTAGAATCTCATCTGCAAGCACAAGTTTAGCCAGTACTTTGATATAGGTATTGGGTTTTGTTTGTTGTTGTCCCTGTTCCCCCAGCCTCTCCCCTTTCTCTTTAGATCAAGTCTCCATAACTTGGCCAATTTTTTACACAATAATTTAAACAAAAAACAAAAACAAACAAACAAACAAAACTGTGAAAGATATAGATTACTCGAGTTAAAAAAAAATTTAAAAAACAACTTGAAAAAATATAAAAGAGAAATGGAAGAGTTACAGATTGCATAATTGTGTTTGCTCTGGAAATCCATGACTTACCCGTGCTCAGGAAGCCAAAGACGCCAAGTCGGTAGTTTGCTGTCACAACGATGACATTACCAATGGCAGCCAGGTGTGATCCATCCAGGGTCATCTTTCCCTCCTCAGCACTGTAACTCCCTCCATTGTGGAAGAACAGCAACACTGACATGTTTTTGACCTGCCATGACAAGGACCAGATTAATATTTCTGTTGCCAACTGCTTTGGTAGGTCACAGATGAGAACACAAGCAGCTTCCTCATGAACATTATCTAAGCCATTTATAGATCCTTAAGAGTGACCAAAAAGATGGAATATCTACCCATTTGTCTGGAATTTAAAGGGTGTTGTCCATAATTGCCCACAAATTGCCTGCAATGACCTGTATATCATAAAGAGGGCACTATCTCCAGTATAAGGTAGAACTAACAGCACCTCCAGCCAAAATCTCCTCTAGGCCAGCTCCTGCTGCCGTGCCCACTGAGCATGTGGTGTGCTTGTCTTGGGTAGAGCACGTCTGCTTTACACAAAGATGCAGGAAAAGTTCAAACAAGTGGGAAACAGGAGAAGGAAAAGGCCTGTTGGGTTGCTCCATCTTGAGCAAGATTAACAGCTGTGCACAGCTGCTTCCTACTCTCAAATCTTTAGCATTGAAACACTGCCTAGTCTCAAAAATGTCCCTTGATATTGATAACACTTCATGCTCCTTGGGTCCCCATGGATATTTTCCCCTACCAGATACACAGAGGGATCCTGCAGCTAGGACTGTCTCTGCAGAGGAGGAACACATCTCACAAGTACAGATGGACTCTGCCTCCAAGGAGCCCAGCAGGATTCCTGGGATGGCCAGGAGTTCCAGTCAGCACTCATGTCAACACTTCTGGCAGAGCTACCTGATTTTGCACAGAAATAGAAGCTTTTTCCCAAAGCAGCAGCAGGTATGGACCCTCTCTGCATGCACAGCAGGGCTGCAGCCAGGCTGCTGCTGCATGAACAGGAACAAGGAAGAACAGCCCCAGGACACCTCAGCACTTACCAGCAAGTTACTGACACTCAAAAGGAACATCCCTTCAGTGAACATAACAGGGGAGGTTGGTGTGGTTTATTCCTTTCCTGTAGCAGCATCAAAATACATCTGGGGTTGGTTTTCCCTGCACCTAGAGGGCAATGGGCTCTGTTGCTGTTATTTTCTGGATGGAGCTTAGCTAAATACAGCAGTCCCATCTGTTCTGGCAAAGAATGTCTCCAGCAAAAACACAAACGGCAGTATGGGAGAAGCAGCAGGGATGGCTGCAGCATCCTGCAAAATTACAAGTTAACAGGCAAACTACCCTCAAATGCCCTTAATTTGTGCACAATTGTGAGCACTCCTCACTTATCTCTCTAATGAATCAGTTCAGGGGCTTCTTGTGAGAATAACAATGTTGACAAGAAAACTCAAGACATGAGCACTGAGACTGTTGTTTTTTCTTATGAACTTCTCTTGAATTGAAACTGCCTAACTTTCAGTGCCTTGTCCCTGGTTCCCATTTCTACACTGCATGCTACACAGAGGGAGATGGGGGTGGAGTTAAAAAAAGGAAATCTGTTTTCACACAGAAATTCATTCTGAAATACAACCACATTGAGTTGTGTCAGCTGAAATGGTATTAACAATTACAATGAGCCTGTTCCATCCCCTCAGCTCAGCATGGTTAAGCCTGAGGCTCATACTAAGCATTTCCCACACGTCCACAGTCTCCATAGCACCATGACCTCCAGCTGCCCTGTAAATTGCATATTACATTATTCTGAGAGACTTTACACAATAAAAAGTTTAAGAAGGTCAAAGATGGGCAGTAAAATTTGGAAATGATAAACCAAAGCCATTTACAACAGCTGCAACAGATATGGAGTAATTCAGGGGAGATTTAGCACTGGGACTGTGTACAAAGCCAAGTGTCTGGGTGTAAAATTCCCATTTCTTTTCTGCACCAAGCAATGGAAAGCCCAGCAGGTCCATCATGGTCTCATGTCTGCAGGGGCTTAGGTCCCATGTGCAAACTCTAATAGGATAATGAAGTTCAGCAGCCACCAGCATGCTGCAAGTCAGCTGGAAGTCTGAGAGGCTTCATAATATTCACAAGCAACTTCTCCATCATAGACTGATAGAATGGTTAACCTTGGAAAGGAACACTGTTGGGGCCATCTGGTCCAACCTCTCTGCTCACCCTTCTGTAAAACATTTGATGAGCTATTTG
Source organism: Anthoscopus minutus (assembly GCA_013399455.1). NCBI lineage: Eukaryota > Metazoa > Chordata > Aves > Passeriformes > Paridae > Anthoscopus > Anthoscopus minutus. The sequence goes on from VWYI01048069.1 coordinate 24,434, forward strand.
ATGGGGATAGATCTAAACTTGACCAAGACAGGCAACCTTCAGTGCTTTTACTACTGCTCAATATTGTTCTGTAAAGAATTGAGTGCAATGGAGACGATGCACTAAGGATGCGAATGTGCAGGAAACTGAGTAAGAAGAGAGAAAATTTCTATTCCTATTTAATGGAGATTTTTAAGTCTTGGTCTTACAACTGAGTCCTTTCTAAATAAAGACAAAGCACAGCTTTGCTGAGCTAGTGTGACAGGTGGTGATGATTACAGGTGGAAAAAAGTCAGAAGTGCCAGTTTAACTGTTGGTACATGTAGCTATGGAAGCAAAATGATGTCATTTGCCTTCTTCACTGCTTGACACATTGGGAGTCCTTTGAAGACAGGCAGCAGTCCCTGCACTGTGTTCTTTTTGAGGCTCAAAATGCTCCTGAATAACCTCTGCATTCACTACTCTCTGGGAGATTTTATATTCCATGTTTACTAGCAAAGTTAACTTTCCATAGGCTGAAAATATATAACTATCTTCATGTGAGAAAAAAAATAGAACTTGCCACAAAAAGAAATAATAAAATGCAATGCCTTCTGTTCCCACTTACTTCTGCAAAATCAGTAACTTTAGTTTTCTCCTGGACTAGACTTATGCTTGTGAAACTGATTTTCTTGATTGGACCTACTTCTACCTTACACATCTACAAAAGACAGGAGAGATTCAGTTCACAGGACTGACAAGGAGAAGAGACAAGCCTGTTTAGTCTGGTGGAAAATACAATGCTTTCAAACAATCTATCCTGAAAGCAGCTCTTTTAAGCATAGATGGCAAACTGCCTGGGACAGTGACCTGATGTTTTCAATACGTGGTGACTGCACTCAAGGCAAAATGACAGCCTCATGCTGCAGGGAGAAGACAGACTGCCGGTCTCTCTGATGATTAAAATGGGCCTGCAAGGGACTATCTGTGCTGCTGTCAGATTGCTAAACCAGCTCTTTCCAGACATACAGTATGACAGACTCATAAATTTCTATTACAATTACCATCACCTTCTGAAAATTGCCAGTACTATGGAAAGAAAAAGTTCCTGTCTCTGGGCCTACTCTTCAATGGGATTCACATGTTATTGAGCATCTTCATCCCCAGGCCCCAAGGATTGGCCAACCATTTTAGCTTGGCTTTAACTTGTGGCTTTCTTTTATATCTGTTTAGAATGAGAAAATCAAGAACTTTGAAATGACAATTCCTTATATTGTACCAGTGGCCCAATCATTTTTGAAACATCTATTTTTAAGCTCTGTGAGCTGGCCACAAATCTAGCATTGCTTGCCACTCTCATTTCCCACAGACCTCCCACAGATGTCAACAGGGGAACAGTGAAGATGGGGGTGAAACAAAAACATCAGCAGCTCCCTGTCTGGTGGCAAATGTTGATGTATTTTATTGCATTATTGGACAGATGGTCTGCTTGCAGGAACACTGCCATCTCTGTCCTTAATTTCTCCTCCTTCACTGCCACCTTCTTCTTGTGCTTTGTTTCTCTCTCTGTCTCTCTTATTTCTAGCTTTTTAGTATGCTGTCCTCCTAGTCACCTCACACTGCTCACACAAAGCCTGTAGGGAATACTCTTGTACCCGTAAAGACACCAGAGTGCCTAATTTAACTTTGCAGGCTTTGTGAACAGCACTGGAAAAACAGCCATTCATGCCAATTAAAAACACTTTGGAAAGAGACAGTCGTCAGCTACAAAAAAATTCGATTTTAATTACATCTCTTACTTACAGTGGTGGCAGGAACAAAGATGTGCAGATACAGACAGTCTTCACTGACAGACTGTGATGGGGCCTCTCCATCTCCTGGCTGCCAACATGCTGCCCTAGAGACACAGATTGAGAAAGTTACAGTGAAAAAGGTTTGTACTCTTCTTCCACTGCTGCTACTTCCTTATGCTTTGATGCATTAGGTTAATAAAATCTTTAAATCTGTAAATCTTGATCCCATTTAAAACTGTGCCCACCTACAAGTTAGTGACAGCTATGTGGGTTTTTATACATGCACATAATGCATTTGTGTGCCTAGAGCCCCTCCTCAGAAACCCTCCCTCATTTTAAAAATCTTAAAACTTGAAAATATGCCTCAAAAACCCCTCACTTTACATAAACTGCCCAAATTTAGCACCAGCTGTAAAGGGAGGGAAACAGGCTCACAGGCACAGTCTCCCCTGCACACCTAAAAAATCCACTCTTTTGCTGAAATGCAGGTTGTTCAATTAAATTTTTAATAATCTGTGGGCTACATACATTTTTATTTATTTCCTAATGGTCTGTGGGCTACATTTGTGTTTAATTTAATTCCTAATGGTGTGTTAGGAAATTTGATAACTTCAAAATTTTAATTCATTTTTAAAATATTTTTGTTCTAAGCATCATAGCAGACCATTAACAGTGTCAATTAATGTTAAAAGTACCCTTTCAATAAGAATTCAGCAGCCAGTCACATAGAGAAAATGATTTTCTGGCCATCATCTGAATGAGATTCATCTGCTCAAGCATATCAAGCTTGAAAGTGAATGATTTTTGCTGTTCAGTGATAACCTACTTTGAAGCCAGTTCCTTCTATTTCACAGCTTTATCCATACCACATGATGAGTTATGGAAAAAATTCACAATTTATTAATGAAGAAGCCAAAAGAAGCTTTGGAAAATATGGTAATAGCTCAGAGAATTATTTCTAAATTATCATTTTTAATGCCCTTGTAAAATTTTGCCCTAACGGTGTGAAGAAATTATTAGAAAATCACAAGGAAAAGAACCAGACTTAATGGAATTCTACAATTTATTTTTTTTTCTGTAAGGGGGAGACTCCTAGGATGGTGATGTCACTCAATAACTTTCACACTGACATAGTGAAGCACATAATCTCCAAAAGCAAAAGACTGCAAAAACCATTTTTGGCAGAAAAAACACAAATTCCCAGGTAGGAAACCTACCAGGACAATAGGTATTACACTATTAATCACACAGCTTTCCCTAGGGCAGCAGGGATCATCACCTGTGATCACAGCTTTCCTCCAGCTCCCAGGAGAAAGGCTGCCATCTGCTGAAGCAAGTCCACAGCTTTTCCAGGAGCTGGAGGCTCCAGTAGCTGGCTGATGTTTTTCATTGGGTTGGTTTGGGTTGGGTTTTCTAAGCTTTTAAAGTAATTTATCAAGTCCAAGCCGATAAATAAATATTTATCTTCCATCAGTTATGACACTGTTCTAATGTGAATTTCTTGTATATAAATACTTATGAACATCAATATAGAATATATAGAATCCTAAAAAAATCAACAGTTTCTATACATAAAGTGAGGTCGCTCCAATTCCCCAAGTGTAAACTCAAATAATTGTTTTTTTTAATCTTAAATGAATAATAGAAGATAATAGCCAAATTCTTCATTGGACTAAGCAAGCACTGTGGATTCAAAAGACTGGAACAGATTAACAAAGGTCCCCAAATTGTTTTGCAAATGCCAGCCAGGCTGCTCATTGAAACCCCAGGTCTTCAAGGTGAGATCACAGAGGCAGGAGGGTCTAACTAAAGTCCTGCTGTGGCTCAGACACCAAGAGCTGGTGCTGTGTGTGCTAAACTTCCACTGTACACCTGAGGAAACACAAAGTCACGTCCCACCAGATGCCTGCAATGTACCCAAGGCTGTGGCTTCACACCTCCACAGCTCAGGTGCATCCTGAAGGATGGCATCACCAAAGGCCAAATACCCTTTCAACTCCACAAGCATTTGCCTTTTAATAGGTTTTGGGCAGAAGAGATTGATTTTCTGGGCCCTTCATCCTAATCTCTTGGACACTATTAGGCTGAGAATTTCTGTATGAGGCTCACAGCTTCTGGTTACATCAGTTACATTTAAGTGCCCCTCTTGGATTAAATATGTACAAATTTATGGCTCAGCAGGAGCAAAAGGTATTTGTACAAATATATTAAAAACCTGTATAAATGCTATTCAGAACAAAAGTGGACTGACAGCAAACATTTGGTGGGGAGTTATGGAGAGGTTCAAGGCAATGAAGTGTACAGGAATTTGCCTTTTCTCTTGAGGTTGCTTGCATGCTTTAACACACAGAGGGAGAAATTATTCTCTTCGCTAATCAAAGTCTCAGACTTGTATCTATCTGTATGCTGCAGGTTGCTTGGCAAGAAAGGACAGGAATATTTCTGTCATCACTCCAGCAGCTTTCAGAGCCCTGGCTGGACAAGCACTCCTGCAGGTGACCAGGGGGGTTCTTACCGAGCCTCTGAGGCATTCCAGCTCTCCACCCAAGCAAAGGGCTCGGGGGCCCTGAAGCGTCTGTCCCCAAGGGGAGGGGCAGCATAAGGGATCCCCAGGAACTGGCTGATGTTTTTCCACTCTGAGCCAATGTGGATCACCTGGGATTTGCCCATCAGATATCCGAGGGACGGGATGTACACCCTTGGGGTTGAATCCAATTCAGAAATGGGCAGGAGTAAATCTATCAGAGGGGGAGAACAGGGAAAATAATTTGTTGTTTCAAGTTAGAATTTTCATTTCAGAAACGAAAATTAGTCCCATTTCCCACGGTTTTAAAACATTAAGTGTCCACTTCTTTAAATGAAACATAGATAAATTTACTGTTACTATTTTCCTATAAAATAGTTCATTAAAACACAGCTAAGTTACACCTCCTGCTATTTTTTTCTCCTAAAACAATGTATTTGATAGGCAGGAACAAAATTCAAAGTCATGGGACTAAAACCAAACCTGTAACAAACAATAAACACACAAGTCTACTTTTATGTCTCAGTTTGTGATTTTGTTTTACTTGGCAACTGCTTTTTCTCTCGTTGAGTTTCAGCCATGAAGGTTCTCATTGACTTAAAACAATTTCAGTGACAAGGAAAATTTTCTTCCTTTCCCCTTACTGTTACCTGGGCTCTAACTACCTTTAATAAATAAATATCCAGTATTACATAAAAAGAAACCAGTCTCTTTAAAAATCAAGGGGAATAAACCAAACAAAACTTACACTTTCAAATAAATAAGTAACCAAACAACAGAATTTTACTTGTCTACACAACTTTATTTTCTCTCTTAAATAATTTTCACTTCTTTAAAATATTATGTCATCCTGTTTAGAGAGCAGAGATATTTGCTTGGGGTTTTTTGCTTTCTCTAGAGATTTCCCTTAATACTTTCAATTGACAGTGGCTTTTCAACACTCTTAATACTATTCTCCAAGCATAAAAGGAAGAGCATATCAAATAATGTTCTGCAGATGAAAAGCTAAGAGCTAGACTTGCATTACTGTTGTTTGGTTTCACTAGTCTGCACTTTCAAAATATCTTTCACAAACTAGACTTGCTCTGCTATGCCTGCTTCAACACCAGAGATTAACACTACGACTTCATGCATATTTAAAACAGCATTTGGGGACATTTTTCCCATCCTCTTGGCTGTGACTCCTCTGAAACAGTCCTGGACAAGTGTCTAGGAGACATCCATACAGCTTTATGAGGTGAGGAATTCCTCAGTTCCCCATTCACAAGAATTGTGCACAGGCCACGACAGCTGTGCTCCTTCCTCATGGCTTTTACCCACTCTTACCTTGTCTCCTATAGACATAGGCAGCAGGTTCTTTGAGTAAAACCCAGCAGCTGTGCCCTTGCAGGCCATGTGTGCATATCTGTGTATCAGGGTAGAACATGCACCTTATGGCTGAAGGCTGGATTTCCAGAGTAACCACTGTACATGACTGGTTCCTTGAACAAGCTGTGAGGTGAGGCATGAAAAAACAGAGCAGGTAAAAATGTGTTCTTAAAGTATTTTGCATGACCGTGTTATACTTCTCTTAAAATAAAGGTTTTACAAGCAACAAGGATATGATGTAATTCAGAGTAATAAGATATAAATGTCCTCAAATGCCCAGAACATTCTCCAAAATAGCCAAAGGACAGAAGGTTCTATTAGCCTTAAAATGGAATAACGCAGCAAAAGAACTATTATCACGGGTTTTAGAAGGAGAAAAACATCATCTAGTAAGGTGCTGATAACCTCATTTGAATTCCAGCTGTCCCCAGTGAGTAAGTGGGAACCTTCCCTTATTTCTACCACTGTGTGGCATTGAGGATTTCTCAGTCACGTGAAATTAAAGGACTCTTTTCTCTTTAGTCAGGCTGTAGATTAAAGCAATTCTCTTTGCTGTTACTACAGCTCAATCCCTGCTTCCTCCCAGCTCTCAGTTTACCCTCCCTCACACACCACTGCCACAGGTTGCTTTAGGTAATGGCAGGTGGTTTTAGAGAATGACAGCTTGCTTTAAGTATTTGCTATAATAGTCTCCCAGCTGTAACATGCCTGGAGGAGTAAGAGATCTCTGTGGCCAAGAGGTGTCAAAATTACCTAATTACAGTATGGAATTTTATATCTATTGCACCTCTCTTTAGCCAAACTACTTCAGACCCCCCCTCTCAGATTAGGAAACAATGGGATAGTCTTTAAAAACAACTAAAATCAGTGCATCTATATCAGAAATGGGAAAGCTGTTCTTGGATTTCAGGCTCACAAGTCAGTATTTTCTGTAAAGCTGTGAATGACCATTTCTTACCAGATAGGCAAAAATCTCTGGCAGCAGAGAAGTCATTGGATATATCTCTGCTAACATGCACAGCTTCAAAGTTTGAAATGGATGAATCCATGAGAACAGATGACACATTTAAGGGTTGCCATGCATTCATATACTCTGTAAAAAGAACCATAAATAAATAATTGGAACAGAAGGAGCAGTAAAAATTTCAGAGGAAACTAATATAGAGTTAAAAGCATTGGAGAGTTCCTCAATGAACAAATGTCATCTTCTTTTATGTCAACTGGGAATAAATTAAATATCCAAAGGCCTTTGCTTGACTTGAAGGTCCAATCTTGTGTTCAGAGGTCAGATAGTAATTGTTTCACAAAGGTGTTTAATAAAGAAATAGACAAATCCAGAGCAGCTTTATCCAGGTTTGAAGGTAAATTCAACTGATTTAAATAAAAGGTTTCTGATCAGCCCTAATTACATTAAAGGGCATGGATTATAATGCTTGCACATAAGTTCCTGAACAGGTACAGCCACTAACTTCTTGGAAAGTAAATGGAGGTTAATGTGATAATTTTATTTTGATTTGGTGGATTAATCAATTATATCAAATTCTATGAACAGTTTTAATATCATGTAACATATATATAATTAATATTTCACTCGATTTCATAGGCATATAGATACATAAATATGTGCATGTGTATTAATATAATCATGTGTATTACATATATGTATATTCCCATATATACATTTAACATCCATGCACTTGTGTGAGCATGCATATATACATATGTACTAACTCTGGTATTCCTCTAGAATTATCCTTCAGTCTCAAACTATATTTTAAAAAAATACCACAAACAGTTTTTCTCATACACAGATAAAAATATCTGGGAACTCTCAATTTTGCACACAGAAAACAAAAAAGAAGGTTTGGGACAGAATGAACCTTTAATTATTTTAGTTTCTTTCAGAAGTTCAATATGTTTTAAAAGCAAAAGGCCCTGCTGTGGCCACTGAGTCCTAAAGTGTAGGTTGGTGTTGCCCTCTCCATGTAATTTAGGGTGAGGACAGAGCAGAGTCAGCTGTTCCTTTACTATTCCTAGTGAGTAGGTCTTGCCCTTGAGTTCATTGACCCAGAGAGATGCAAAAGTCTTGAGCTGCCATTTCATGAAACATTTCTTTTATTCTACTGAGAAATCAGTGACTGGCAAAGATGCCCACTTTCCTTTCTCACCCTCTCATGGAAAAACAGTTTGACCACAGCGCTCAACATCAGACCTGTGGCTGAGGTCTGAGGTCCACACAATCAACTTGAAAGTCCTGGTGTTGACCCACTTGTCCAGTTGATGGAAACTCAAGACCCAAAACACACCACAGACAAGGCTGGTTGCATCCTTCCTTGAGCAAATAGGCAGGGAGTAGTGGTGAACAGATTTGATTTCATAACTATCATGTAATTCACTAAACACAGAGTAACTTCCACAATTTAGGACTCTACAATGATGCAAAAAGTCTTTTCTTTTGCAGAGTAAATCCTTCCCTAGAAAGTGTAGACCTCAAGCATGAGTCATCCCACAGAGGACAAGCTGAAAAGACTGATGGGCTACTACCATCAGCAAGGTTGTTGCATTAGGGCTTGGTTCCTTTGCCATCCTTCCTTGCTGAAGAAAACATCTGATGGAGTGATGAACTGACTTTCTGCATTCCATGGAACTTCACAAAGTTCAGGTTTTGAGGCAAGAAAGCAGGACTGGGCTCCATGGGTCCTTTACAACCAAAATCATTCCGTTCCTCTTATAGTTGTGAGGAGCTTTTCTGAGAGGCCGAAAGTCTCCAGCTAAGTAGAAATTAAGGTTAATCTGGTGTTGCACTGTTTTATGTTAACACCACAAGCTTATTTGAGTCACAGAGAGGCAAAGTCATCACCAGAGCTACATTCAGAGGGGATCTGAATTAGTCAGGAGCAGTGACTCTGCAGTCACAGATCGACTTGTGGAACAGACTCGCTGCACTGGATTTTTTTCTTCCCTTTAAGGACTCGCTATTCAATTATTTTAGAGGAACAGAGTGATTTTAGTCATGTGGAAATTACTATTTTTCATGTTATCAATGGTTTCTCTTTTTTAAAAACATCCACTATTAGCTGTTGCATGACTTATATTAGAAAACTTCAGCCTCTACATCCAGGGTGACAGTTTGTAGCACTTATTTAGAAAGATACCTTAAAATAGATATCAATTTTAAGTGATGGAGAATTAACCATTACATCCTCTCCAGAGATTTTCTGCCTGCATTACTAGATCCCCCAGGTCTTTCTTTTCCAGATTGAATCTTACCAATTTATGTTTTCAGTTCGTGTTTTTGTTTGGGTTTTTTTGTTTTTTTCTGAAGAACAAGAAAATATCTCTTTTATCAATATGACTCAAGGTTTGTAAAAACAAACAGGAGCAATGTTGCCATCCTGTGCTGTCTACAGCACCAGCAGCTGAGGTGCTACTGCTGGAACAAGCACAATCTCTCTAGGTTCAAACACAAAGCTTGAAATTACCAGCTGTGGTTCTTTCAAAAGAGAGCCTTGTCTGGATTCCTCTGTAACACAAAACGTCTGGGTGCACCAGTGGTTTTGGAAGATACTTCCCCAGACTCTCCTTCCATAGCTTCCCTGACTCACCAAATTACCTGAGGCAAGACTCATCATCCTCATCTGCCAATGTTTCCCACAGGCCAAACATTCAGAGGAGTCCTTGCTCTCTCAGGAAGGAAATTCAGAATGAATCTACAAACACAAAATAAACTTTCTGGATTTATACCTCTGATGCTTGAATTTTGCCTCCTATTTCACAAGATAAACTTTCTGCTTCTGCATTAGAAATTTATTTTACCCCTTTATGTGGGATAGAGTCAGGGCAGGAGCATACCTTTTATATACATATGGGGCACACTGGACACTTTGCAGCCCATGCTAGGCAGGGAAGAGTGACCACTCATGATGCAAACATCCACAACTCATACATTCTTATCTACACTGATTATTCATTGCCCCAGTTCTCACAGAAGTGACCCTTGCCACCTCCCACATGGGAGGTTCTTTGGGTTGGGTCGGGTTGGGTTGGGGTTCAGGGGATTTTTTTCATCCTCCATCCTGGACAAAGCATTCATGGTTTCAGGTCAGATTTCAATGCAGAGATTCCCAGTTTTTTCCTTTTCCCTGTTTTCTGGCATTTTGCTGACCCCAGATGCAGAGAGACACAGAAACATTAATGCTTATTTTAACTCCAGAGAAAAACTCCTTAACCCAGAGCCATACATGGCACCACTGTGGACATTAACAGCCAGCAGTGAGCTGCTAGAGAGATTTTGAATATTGGTTGGTCCTTCTTTTCTCCTGAAAGCAGATCCAGCAATGCCCACAGCCACACACACCCATTTCATTCCATGAGCAAAACACAACTTTCCATGGCTGATCTAAACTTGCCTCATGTAGAAACTGCTCTCACAAGGCAGAGATACAGACTGGCCCTGTGCTACTGGCAATGCACTGTGCACCTGATGAGCTGGAAGACATTCCTGATTTATATATAGGTTAAGCACTGACCTTCCAACCCACATTTTGGCAAAGGCTTTCATTGGATAATTACAGTCCTCTGAATCCAGCCATCCCTGTAACTCTTATTGCAAAATTATAGCTCTCCCATATAGAGAGCCTCTCTCTTCCAGATGTTCTTGTTTGGGGAGGCAAGGTTTAAGACTGGATTTGCAAAAAGACTCACACTGGCCTTACTCTGTTCCACTTCAGGCACAAAATCACAAGACTGGATTAGATTTTCTGGAGACACCGAGTTCAGCCTCCCACTTTCACAGGCAATGGGATTATAAAATCCTTGTCATAAAGTCAACAAAAGTTTCATCACTGACTTCAGTGGAAGAAAAGAGGCATCAACTATGAGTTTGCTGCAAAATTTAACACCCGATATAAGGAAACAGAGATACAGAGGCGCATTAAACTAACAAGTTAAATTTAAGAGAAAACGTGTGGAGTTGAGGAGGTCAATATGAGGTTAAGGAGGTACATAAATCAGACCTCTGGGTTCAGTATGCCTGATTTATGTTTCAAAGACAAATTCTGAAATTTGTGAGCCATATTTAATACCCCTGACTCAAACCAAAAACATGCTTACAGACTGAACTCAGTGCTTTATATTCCTAGTTTCCAGAGGTTTTTTTCAACAGACTGCTAAGCTGTCTGTATACCAAAAATCTTCAAAGCCAGCAAATCATCGGCTCAGAGTGGACCTGCAGAAAATACACTCTTCCTAAAATATAACTACTTCTTGTTTTCGTTGATCCATTGAGATTTGTATAATTTAAAATGAGTTATTTTCTTTAAATTGCTCCATAATAACTGTAATCACACCTCAGACAAGTCTCAAAAATAACAACTGCATATTTATGGCCTTTAGCAGGGAGCAATCTCACTATGTTCCTGTTAAATACAAGCTTTCTGAACCCTTTAGGGGTGCCAATTATGGCAAATGATATAGTAAGAGGATATTAAAAATATACTAGGTGTTTATCCAGGTTTAAAATAAGCTGTTTTCAAAAGGTTAAAATCCTCATATTTACAAACAATAAAAATCAGACAAGGTCAAAGATAGTAATTCCACGTCAGAAATCAAATCTGCTGTGTGGGAGCATGGTAAATCAGTTCCCAAAAATGTATAAAATTAAGGCTGTCTTTGTTTCACACCAAGGATGTCTCTGACAAATACTTAACACTGTGGGGGAACAGGAAGATAAATGATATCATGAATCACCAAAGTCAGCTACATCAGCACTAGTATTACCATCAGCATCCCTCTTGAGAGTGGAAATACCCCATGTGCAGACACAGCCCAATGGGAAATTTATTCCCACGATGGAATATCCTGCAGCCACTGCTCTCTGCTCAGTCCTGCCTCAAGGGAATTACTATAAATCATTAGGGGATCACAGGAGGCAGGACCAGGAAGGGCCTAACAGATCATTACATCCACTTGCCTTGGTGGTTTCTCAATTAATTCTCAATTTGCATGGAGTGGGAACAGAGCCCACATGATCTGTGTGTAATCCACAGGGACATACAGGAACCACCCTGTAAGAGCTACTGCCTCCTAACAGCTGCCAAATCTAAGATAGATAGACATTTTCTAGTTAGAACTGAAGACAAAAATATTCATTAAAATCTAGATAATTACTGTATACAATTAATAAATCTCATAACAAAGTCAAAAGTCATCAGGGTTGCTCCTCCCACACACACAGGAGTATTTTTAGACTCTCCAGTTTGCTTTAAGGACAAATATTCCTTCTATAAATTCACATAATATGTCTCATGGATGGTTTTGCTTCTTTCAGACTAACTTGCAAACACATAAAAATTTCCAAAATTCAAACCTCGTGCATAAACTGTTTGAAAAACAGTGTTGTATATTTGGAAAAATAACAATAGATAATTACATCATTAAGAAAACATTTTCTTATCTCCCCTATCCTTCAGCTCCCTGCAGGAAGTTCCATCTCAAACCTAATTATGAGACCTGGTCGTTTTGTCTTTATAAGACAGTCCACCATCATCACACAACTGAGCAGAGTTGTTACTTAAATACCAGCTTAAGTAAACCAAGACTGCAGGATGACATATGAGCATTTTCAGCATGGGCAGTCTTAACATCTGTTCTCCCACTGGAAAGGTCAGAGATTGTACCTGAAACTCCCCACAGATGGTTCCATACTCAGTGTCATCACAGCACATGAACTTCTCCAGGGAGAAAAATAATTCTTCAAATGTAACAAGTCAGACTTTCCCAGTCAGCTCAGGCTATTAATTTTTCAAGCACCACTTCTCAGATCACAGAAACTATGTGCAAATCACAACAGACCAGCAGGAGCATGCTCTGCTCCATGCCATGTCCAGAAGTAAGTGGAAGTATTCATTCAGTTAAAGATGAAAACCATAAATTCAGGTAAATGAACTACAGCCTGCAGATAAGATGACTTGGAGACTTCAGCCTTGTAGCAGAAAGGCTTTTGTAAGTATTCAAAACTTGCTGAAGCAACAATAAATCAATGAGAATTCAGGTAAAGGACATTGCGCAGTTCACCTCTCTCCTGCTAGAGAGTAGTGAGTTACTGGCATTACAGAGCATTAATTCCCCTTTTTCACAGGCTAATGGGAATCTAGTGAATATTAGAAACACAGAGCAGTGTTGTTTGTAGGGGCAGGAATTTGGGAAAAGCCCACTGGAGCCTCAGGCTCTTGAGAGAAATCACAAGGCTGCTGTGGGCTGCTGGATGAACATTCTGGTACAAGACTAAGAACAGGAAGAACCCTCTGAGCCTGTCCTTTTGCTGTGTCTCTCCCTTACATTGGGAAGGGTCTTTTCTTGAATCTCCCTAGTGGCTGCAGGCTGCTCTATGACAAGACAAGAAAAGAAGCTGCTCCTGAAAATTATTTTTGTCATTGCAGATTCAAAGTTCTTGACATTTTATGGTGATTACTTCTTATGAACTTCTTCAAAAGCCGAGACCAGGGAACAGAAGGAAAATAAATATTTCCTCCATCATCTTCAGAGGTATTTGAGAGTGGCCTCAGAGTGACATTAACCACATCCCTCTGCATTCCAGGATTTGTATGTCCAGTTTGGTCCCTGACATGATTTTTCCTTCTCTAAGACTAAAACTTCCTTGCTGCAGTCTTCCCCCTGTCTGAATATCCCAAAGGCTGGACTTGGCAGAACAACTGAGATGTCCTTGTCCTTTTCCATCTCCTTTGTCATCAGGTCTCCCGCCCCATTCAGCAGCCCCATATTTTCCCTACCACTCCTTCTATCCATGTTCATGTAAAAAGGCTTCCTGTTGAGATCTTTCTGTTTTTTTCTGGTCTCACAATGCCCCTACCGTCTCTGTCGAGAAGAACAATGAGTAAAATAGGCAAAGCATCTACTTCCCACCAGGCTGAAAATAAGTCTGCTCATCTGGTTTTCTTCACAACCCTTTGGGGCTGCAAATACCACAGATTTTGAATGGAGCAGCACCCTGACTGCAAATGGGAGGAAGCAAAGTGCTGGGCACTCTATCCTGAGCCCTACAAACTGGCTGACTAGGAAATAAGGCAGTCAATGCATGAACTTTTGATGAAATGTAGGTCTTAACAGAGCTCCAGTTAACTCAGGCTCTAGATTAGACATAACATTAACTTCATGATTTTGCAGAGCCTTCTGGCAAAGTATGCAAATTTAAGTATTTTTCTGATCTTTCGATGGAAAAAATTTTATTTTTCATATGTATAGATATGCTTACATTCACACACACATATCTACTGACGGCAGTGCCCTTTAAATAGTGACATTTTCTCACACTCTCCATCTGGATACCACAGAGCAGCACAGTAATTTTTTATCCCCATGTACAAGCATTACCACAATCTACAAAATTCAGTAAATGCTAGCTTTTGTGTGGTGCCCGGCTCTAAAACAATTAGTCTTCTATAGCCCATATTAAGATAACATACAATGGTAAATTGTTTGGAAACAATGTTTTTGAAAATTTTCTAAAACCTCTGACAACACAGCTCAGATAACAATCTGACCTAAATAACCAGTCTGGTACTTTTACTATCAAAATGAGGCAGAACTTAAGGATGTGTCCAGTTGCAGATATGTCCAGTTGCATTTTGAATGTGTTGCTCCAGTGGTGTCAGAGCCCCAAAGTTTCCAGGAAATCGCTGCTAATTTGACTTCCAATCTTGTTGTGCTCTGTAATTAAGTGACTTCTAACCACTGTCAGGCCCCAGGACAACCAGTCCAACCCAGAATCCTGCATCCATGTGGGAAGCTGTGCCTGCTTGGGTTGCTTAACCAGATCTCTGCAAACCAAAGACATCCCTAGTTTCTCTGCAATTGGAAAGATGGCCTAGAAATGGGTGTGAATCAGGGTTGTTACTAAAGATGAGCACCTCACTTGCTGAGGCTACTGCTCTGGGCAGCCCCTAGAGTTGAAAGCAAACAGCAGAAAGACCTGATTTCCTGATTTTCTTAAGTGCTGATTAGGTCACTGTTTTCCTAGATTTAAGCAAGCAAGAAAAAGGTAAAAAGAAAATGACAAAATTACTACCAAGCTTTAGTCTGGGAGGAAGAAAGCTTTAGTGAAGTTGTTTTCCACATCCATGGGAGAAGCAGTTTGCAAAGGAGTTGAACTGCCCAACCTACACACCAGGCCTACCCTACCACCTCCTCAAAGTGTTTCACACAAAAATGACTTCTGCTTACCTACAAAGGTAGTTTTCCTTCTATTGCATTAAAATATCATTTAAAAAGCACAAATTCTACTAAAAAACAGACCAAACTTGATCATGACTGGTGGTTATGAATAGATCATAGATTCTGAACTGAGTATTGAAAATTCTTTGCAAATATCAAGTCTTCTGCATGCTCAGTTGCATGTGGTTTAAAGAAAGACAGGTTCAATCAGATTCAATATTTGTTCAGATCAGCGAAAATCAAAGGCAGAGATGGAAGTGACTTCTCAATTTCAGTATAACTGGAAGGTTAAACTGAGTTTTCTAAAAACCAGTCCACCCTCTTCCTTTCTGTTACACACAGTGTTTTGCAGCTATGCAGTGTATTTCTGAAAAGGACACTTCGGGGAAGCCTGTAGCTGCTGACAATTTGCATTTATTTTTAGGGGGCAATAGACACAAAGCCCTGAAAGACAGCAGTCAAGTTTCATTTACTAAGAAGATCAATCCACTTTTAAATTAAGGCATGAGAGTACCACAAGACTCATTGTATCTGGAAAGTGGTGCAACATCCACCCTCATAAATAATTTTTTTTCATCAGTCCTGCCAAATATTTTGTCTCAGTGACCTCATGTGAGTGTGAGAAATTAGGTCAGCATTGTGGACATGACAGTTCTTTCATTTAAATGATTCACAATTAATAAAATGAGTAAACACCTAAATGAGTAACCTCATGGGGAACACTTTCATTATAGTGTTATCTTTTAGCAATATGTATAAAATAGAGGATGGGGGGATTTTTACTGGTGTTTTTTGGAGGGTGTTGTTTTGGTTTTTTGTTTAATTCATAAATACACTTACCACTTTCTGGCCTGAGCGAGAAACTAACGGATGGACACAGGTTGGGAATGGTGCTCTTCAAGTCAGCTAAAAGCAGAAAAAAACCCAACACAATTCAAAACAATACTTGAAGGTTTAAAATGCAATTTATACTCAATATTTCCACATTACTTCTTGGATCCGGATGTTGCATCTTCTCCCCACAAATGCCAAGAGTAAGGATGCAAAGCTGCTCTGCTTCTAATCCTTTTGAGTTCATACCTGAAACCTGACTTCCCTAAATTTCTATATTTATAAGCATTTCTACAAACACTTTGTAATATGCAGTTATGAACAATTAATTTCCTTTTTACTATGCCACTCTCTGTATTCAGGTTTCTGTACCAGGAGAAGCACAATATTCTCTCTGCTTCCAGCAAAAATGGAATTTCTCAAAAATATAAATTAGAAACAAGGAATTTTCCAGCACAACACTTTACAAATTGAAGTTCAAGTAAGAATTCATCATACACAAAATGTCATATTCATTCCCATACAAAAATATTCTCATTTGCTAACACTTCCCATAAAAATTTTGTAATCACAAATAATGAAAATGAAGTTTCCCTTGCACATTCATGTCTTCTAAAACACTTTGGCTAGTCAAGTCAGTTATAATTTCTCCAGTAAGACATAATAAATGACCATCAGTACAAAATATGAAGACAGATCAGATTTTGTTGGCTTCTTCCAGTATGTATTTCCCATGCATGTAACCAATAGATCTTTCTAAAAACTCAGAGGTTTTCCCATTCACAGCAGTGAATCTGCTATCCAAAACTCTTTGAAATGCTACTCCATGCTCCTTTTTGACTGACTGTACAAAATCAGCTCTGATTGTACAAAATCAAATTGCTCGTGAGCAGAGCTGTGCAGCAAACAGCTCACACATCAATACTTAGCCTGTTGTGAAACACAGACAGAAGCACCTCCCTCTAACACTGTGGAATACAGCCAAAGACCCTGCAGCATGCTGATATCCCACTGCTGCAGTAAATCACTCCTTCAGGTCTTGTTTTCCATTTTAGCCTCAGAATCTTTTTGTTCCTTCTCCTGGTTCTCCAGACCTCCAAGACAACAGCACAACTGATACAAATTTTTGTCTGTAAATATCTCCATTTGCATAAACATCTGTGCCTTGCTGTGTGTTACAGTGGAAACACATCTGTAGCTCCCTCAATGCATAAAGGAAATGTCACTGTCTCTCTTAATATTCCCTACTTTGCATACACCCCAGGCTCCTCTTCATCATCCCTCTGTCTGTCATGTGAGAAACAGCCTTTGTTTTTTGTTGGTTCTTTGCCAACAAGGGGAAAACAATCCAAGAAATGGAAGTGCATCTACACCTCTGCTGTTCCCTCTTTGCTCCCTTTCCTCTCCCCTTGACTCTTAGCCCTGTCTGCATCTCAACTCCCCCTGCCATCAGGATGCTGCCATTGCTTTATCAGGGTGTTGTTCCCTTCCTCTCAGTGCCAGACCCTCAGCCCACCCTTCCCAGCTTCCACAATGCTTCCATGCTGTCTCTACCCCTTAACAAGGGCTGCCCCACAAGAGGACATGGATGGTTCTGTGGGCATAGGGACAGTGCAAGACTTGAAAAGCTCAACACTGAGCTCATATTTCAGACACTCAGAGTGTGAATGAAGGTTTTACTTGTCAACTCTGTAAAATATAATGTATTGCCACAATATCTGATTCATCTCTACACAGCTTTAACTGGATTATCTTTCAATCACATTCCCTGGACAATAAATATCCATGCTTTGTGTCCCCCTCTCCTCTCAGGTATCAGCCCTTCTCTACTCTGCAAGAACTAAAGGAGTATAAAAGCAGAAAAAAGTATTCCTTTTTCAAAAATTTTCCCTGATTCTGTCAACATCACTAGACCTGCCCCCATGGGGGCTCTCTGCTGTGGAATTGTGTCTGTCCTCCTATGAAGAGAAACAAACTCAAGTTTTTCTTATTCCTTCTGGTACATGAAATCAGAGCTTAACAAAGTAGAACTAGACCTGTCCAAAAGGAGTGTGACAAATGGCAAACCCATTTCAAGATTTCAACACAGCAATGAACCTTTTGTTTCTCCACAGTAAATAAAATCCATCTTGACTAGGAGTGGTTTTGATTCCTCCCAAGAAAACAACACAACATCTCATAACTGCTCTTCTGTTTAAACACCCGATGGCTTTGTACTACTTGAAAAATACAGATCTAACTTTGGAATTTGGTCTTGGTCCTTCCTTTACCAAAACAACAAAAGAGAATTTTAAATTCTGTAGCAAACCCAAACCTTCGGAGGTTATGCATCCACATGGATGGTAAAACCAGAAGCCCAGGAGTGAGAAACAAAAACTGATTTTCTGACCAGGACTGCATAGTAAGGCAAAATATATTTGAATTCTGACAATGGCCACAAGCTTCCAATAGAATCCCAGAAATTAAATTATACATCTTTAAGGTATTGCTATTCCTTTTCCATTAAAATGGATATTAAATTGCACATTTCTTTCCTCTGCTCATACTTGTTTGCCTTGTCTGTCTGTGGTCCTTGCAAATGGGTCCTACTGGAATATTTATACACTGAAGCTAAATAATAAGCTTCAAGGTGCAGAAACCCATTAGAAAGGCCATGTGTCCTGCATCACTTACCAGGCTTTTGATACCAGCCAAAGGGGTGTATTTTGACTTCAGCATCTGATGAACTGCAATTTGAAATGTGCCAAGCACTTCTTGTTTCCTCAGCACACGTCTGGATTCCAAGGCTGTTCAGAGTCACACACACAATCTTTCCACCTGCCAAGGATGCACATAGTTATAGAAATAAGGAGGAATACTTTCCTTTTCTAGGTAGTGTTGTGAGGAAAAAGAACACAGCATGGTTCTACTAAGTGTTAAATAAAATTCAACTGGCTTAGAAATCAAAGGAAGGAATACCTGAAATGAGACAAGTGATTGAAACAAGTGCTGAAAAATCCCACTGAATTCATTGTGAGGGAAGGTGAGCATTGAAATCCATTAAAATCCAAAGTCACAGAGAATTTCACTGAGCATAGGTCAGGACTCTTTGAGCAAGCAGCCCTTTCATGTTAATGTAATTAAAAATCTATATGTATGTTGAAACATATCCCCTACTTGCATCTAAATAAAAATTCTTTCAAAGCCCTGAGTGTAAATAATTTTGTTCCTCAGAAATATGGAGGGTTTGCAACACAGTTTCACTGAAGATTTCAGCTCATGTTAAAATCACCACTGAAAGTTCTCTTGACTATAAGAGTACCAAGACAGGATGCCTGAAATGTCAGAGATATTAAATACTACCCAGATAAACTAAACCTGAATCTATTTTGCATGTTGGGTGCCTTAAATTTTTTTATTTTTTTAGAAGTATTTAAAGAAACTCATATTCAGTTAAGACTTCAAATTTCATATGATCATAATGAGGTATGAAAACTATCAACTATTTTTTATTTGCACATTAATTCTTATCTAAACTCCACTGGATTAATTTTCTAAGCTACTCATTTTTGACCAAGTGAAAATTTTGTCTGCTCAACAAAAAAAGGAATTAAAAATATGTATTTCTGAAGTGTTTCAAATTCCAAAATGTATTATAGAAACAGCACATCCTAATGACCTCATGGAGAGTTGATTAGCATATTACTCCACCAAAAACAAAGTTATACATTTCAGTGGCCTAAATCTGAATTGTTAATTACATATTAAAATCTATTTCACTGACTTTGAGCTGGATGGTATCTGATTTTAAGCATCAGCTGAAGACTTTCTTCCTCAAGCAGAAGACTAAAATTTGGGAGCAGAGAAGGTCAGACAACCAAGAAAGCCAAAAGGCTAAACTGCCTCAGACTGTCCAGAGACATTATGTGCTTGCATGCACCTAATTTCACTAATATTTAGGTTTCAGAGTCCTTTAGGCTTTAAAAAATAAACAACATAAAAGGGGGGGGAAAATCACGAAAAGAAGTCAAGCAATGCTTTTGAAGAGAGGCTGATGAATAAGAAAAAACTGGAGTTTTATCAGTTTGAATTTTATGCTGTTGGAACTGCAGCCTCTTAATGACTCATTCTCATGAAGTTTTCTCAATAATTTCTGAAATGTGGAATGTGTCATTGGGCTGAACCCCTAGAAATGGTTATGATTACTTGAAAAGGTGCTGAAGGAGATGCATGAGATCTGAAAGGGCTTTTAAAGTGCACTTCAGAGCAAAAGAAGGGTAAAATTTGGATAATGAAGAAAGACTGAAGTTATTTTAAAAATAAAAGCAAGGGGAAATACCTGACAGCTGGGAGTCATTAAAAAAGCCAAATCCTGTGCAACAGGGGTCAGCATCACACCAACGTTCACACTCAAAAAACCTAGGAAAGGAAAAACATTATCCATGGTATCATCACACAAACTAGACAATGAGAACCTGTAGAGATGTCTTTCACAATAAGGCTGAAGAACCAGTATAAATACACACTCCCATACATTTTCCATATGTAAATAAAACTGTGCTTCATTAGTATACACCTACCAGACTATATTTATTAATTTAGATAATTATTTTTATATCTGCCCTAAAAATATCAGCCTAAATTGATTTGATGTAAAATTGAACTGGCCAACTTGAATTAGTAGCACTATAAGTAACAACTGTCATGTCGATAATTAATAATTATATAGATTATTATTTATAACCACTTATAAATTTTCTTTAAACCTTATGTTATCTTTTTTTCATTAAATACTCTCAAACAATGCAATTCTTGGATCAATACTTCTACAGCCTAATACAGCCTTGGAATACCAGACATGGTTAAAATTCCAGGGAGAACAAAGGAACATTCATGTCCTACCCGTCTGAAACAGCTTTTCTGCTCATGTCAGTCCTATTCCTCACTGAGATTTCTGTTACTTTCTGGAATGGTACACGTGTGTAGAAGCTCTTCACAGTACTTTTAAGAGTGACTGGAAGGAAAAAGAAAAACAAAATTGGAAAAATCAGTTTAACTTTAACATATTCAAATACTGGTCAAGTAACAAACGGTAGGGATCCAGTCTATGCTTTTATGCTGAGCTCTGGTAGATCAAAAGATAGTTTTACGTTATCACAGAAAAATTTTTCTTGTTAAGCCTAAAGATGAATAGAAATTCACCAAGTGAAAGCTCTGAAAGCTTAGCAAATTACATCACCAAGGAAAGACTTCCAGCCAGGCCTTTTGTTTCTGAGGCTTGTATTGATGCTATGTCTTCCACACAGCCTTAAACTGGGATACAGCTCCAGACTGGAAAACTCCAGCATGCTCATGCATTATTCAGCTCATGCTGCCCTTTGGGCTCCCCAAAATGACATGACTGAATAGCTCAGCTCAGTGAACCTTCACATTTGTCACAGCAAAATTACATGTTCCTGTACAGTGAAAATAGTCTTGTTTGTTCAGCTTCCTTACATGTGCCCTATGAGAAAAGCACTGAACTTCCCAAGTATTCAAAGAGCAAAAGTTAAAATTCAAGTCTATAGCTCTGAATTTGCTAAAAAATAATTTACAAAAAAATCAAATTACACTCATTTAGCTACCACAGAAATTTTAATGGTAGATTGTGGCATTCCAAGGACATTCTTATTTCACCCATATTATAAAAAGGGCTAAAAACTGATATACAAATTGGAGATCCACTTGGTCTCTCTGAGTTGGGAATACCTGAAATGGGCATAATGAAATTCATGGTTAATATCTTTCCATTCTGAACTGAAAATGAAAAATCATATCCTGAACAGCCTGACCTACCCTTGCACCATGACATCCCAAGACTCATTTATACATGCAGACTTTTTATGTCAGAATCAAGAGCCAAAACATTGGCTTGAATTACCAGGGATAGAGCAGGCATTATACATCCAAATACCAAAACTTGCCTATTTTATGGTACAGTGTCTGTGGTTGCCAGGGTAGCACAGTTGCACAGTTTCCTGGTATTTGGTTGACGCTGCTGTCACAAATCTGTGCCTCTGGATAGAAGGTACACACAAAATATTTGTCTGTGCCATTCTGCAGATCTGCCATTCGACAAAACTCCTCCTCTTGGGCACAACCTAGGAAGCAAAGTCATAAACAGTTTCACACGAGGGCTTCTTTCCCTCTCTACTCCTCTTCATGTTTCCAGAGCAAAGCTATCTGTCAGCAAACAACCAAAAGTGAGAATTGCAATATTATCCTACTGATCATGCAAATTAATTAATTTCATTAATTAAAAGTGCAAGAGAAAGAGGGACACATTCTGGCTCTAGTAGCACTGAAGAGCAGGTTTACCTGGAGAGCACAGTAAAGGAGTTACAGCACAGCTAAATGAGAAGATAAATTCCCAAGCTGTGACAAGCATTACTCCAGTGTATGGTCTCTCTTTAATATTTTAATTCATAGATGTCTTTCTTTTTTAGTAAATCTGACATATAAATTGTATAATCAAAAGAGAACTCTGCATCAGTTGTGGTCTCTAACAAATTAAAAGGACAATAATGCCTACAATGTCTTAATAAGTTATATAATATTTCTGAAGCATTCAAGCATCACATAAAATTAAACATAACTTTCCTAGAATCAACTGTTCAAGACACTTGCTTGAAGCAATTTGTTCTGAAGTTTGCCCCTGGGTATGAGCACACCTTCAGAAAACAATCAAAGCTGTCAAACCCATTTCTTAATTACCATGGCAATGGCTCCTGTAAACATGTGTGTCAATACTTCATTTTAAACATGAATAGCTCTACTGACCTCTTACAGTGATGTCTGTGCACTGTTTAGTACTCTTAGTTCTGACTTCCCGGTAGAGCTAGAAACTCTTCTCCATTTACTGGATTAAAATGCAATTTAGCATTAACCCAAATTATCTGTAATTTTACCTTCTTTTACCTCTACGCCATCTCTCCATTTGGAATGGTACACTTCAAGATGGGCACTGCCCAAGCTGTACCTTTGACTTCTCTTGCCCATGACAAGGGCACCCTGATGGTGAATTGTGGGCACCCTTTCTGCCATGGCAGGCAAAGACTGTAAGGAGGAAACAGGTGGCCCCATTGGCAACTTCCATGAAAATTTTAGGAGAGTCTACAAAAAAATCTCACAGTCTAAAGTTTCAACTCATCACTGTTATAACACCAATTAAGAGATTTTAGTTAGTGATTATTCCCTACAGAATAACATTGATGTCTTACGTGTGAGACACCAAAGCAAAGCTTCCTCAGCTGAGTACTTCTGCTTGAAGACCCAATACTGCTGGTAAGGGAGAGAATAGTTCTGTTCACTTTGTATCTGGCTGTTGTCCATTAGGTAGAAAAGATCCTTTGTGGAATCTGAGATACAAACAAACAAAGAGTCCCACAAAAAAAATTAACTATAATCTGGAATGAATTAAATTTATTTATATCCAAAATTTTGCCTTTCACAGTAAAACAGCTGCAATCATTTTGTCAAAGCTAGAATACACCAAAGCCTGCTTTTAATAACAGAATTGTTTACCCACAGCGACTCTCCTGTAGGCAGCTCCTCCTCACTGAGCTGCACTGCACAAAATAGCACTGCCAGACTATTCCCAACATCCAAAAACTGGATGAAAATTCCTGCTCCTAGAAATGAGAGTGTTGACTCCACTCTGTCATGCAACACAATATCCTAACAGTGAAGTATGAAAACTGTCAACTATCTTTTATCTGTACATTAATTCTTATCTAAACTACACTGGATTAATTTTCTAATCTACTCAGTTTTGACCAAGTGAAAATTCTGTCTGCTCAGCAAAAAAAGGAATTAAAAATTCACATTAAACATTCAGAGGATGTTTGCAATTCCTTAATCAATGTAGCTTTGTTAATTCAAAATATTACAGTTTCCTTATAATCCATTGAGAAGTTTTTACACCTCTCAGTCTTAAAAGTTTTCTTGACAAGTTTAATACCTATTTCAGCTCATTTCTCTGAATTTATGCTCCCATAGAATACATTAAATAACTTGTTTCTGTCACTGCTTGTGACCTTAGACATGTATGCAATGATTTATATCTCCTGAGCGCTCTCTGAAACAATCAATCACAGCTATTTTCCTGTTTCCAAATTTATCCCCTTAAATAAGAGTCCAGTATAAAAAGAAATGGGCACTATTCACTCATCTCTTACAAATTTCTTCATAAACACTTTCTTATGAATCAAATGTCATCAGCAAGTTGTAATCTCATGCCCAGTTCCAACATTGTGAGACACTGTATTACTTAATCCTACATGCAGTGAAATAATCAGACAATAATAATAATAAAAAAGAAGTAAAGACATGCTGATGATTGCTGTTGAAGCACCTACTGACATGCTGAAAATGCACTGTAGCTTTGCATTTTCTATCTGAAACTAGAAATTATCTGTTACCCATTATTTTACAAATTATTATCAAGTGATAATAACTCTGTAGACATTTTCCTAAATGTATTCATCACTTCCTAAAAAAGGTAACCTGCAATTCCTGTTACCTCTCAAGTCATAACTTCAACCTCCAGTTTCTCTTAAACAGCTGGTGTCAAGACTAAGATTTAGGGATGGAGGTAAAAAACTGCATTCCTTGAATAACTGCAGGTTTTAATGATATCATCAGACCCTGCAAGATAAATGAAGAGCCCTGAGGGCTGAGCTCATGCTTTGGCAGGTAAATGCAAGATAATTTCAACCACTATAGTAAGTACATTTTTTTCGCTCTCTTTTTAAGTCTAGACTTTAAAATACCCCTAACTGTATAGGAGCTCTGCTAGGTAAATGGGCATTTTTAATTTATTTAATTAGTTTACTTTCAATTTCAATAAGCAAAATCAGCAATTCCTTTTAAGATTTTGCACATATTAAATCATGTGCTCAGACATTCATCAAGACTCCTCAGCAAATATTATAATTCATTAAAGATTAATTAAGGTGCTCTCAGCAAACTACACTGCTCCCTTTCTCTAAGGATTATGGTGCTGAAGGTCCAAATAAATTTCAGTATCTTCCTATAAATTATTTTGGACCTACACATGACTTCATATAACAAAGAGCAAACCTTGGAATAACAAAGGCGTTAAGAGAAGTTCACAGGTCCCTCTCTGACATCATGCATGGAACAAACACTTGTGATTGGAGTTTCATCCTGGGCTTATTTACAGCAGCTATTTCCAGTCACACTGTCAGTAGCAGTAAGGATGTCCAGGTACTCAGGCCAAGGATTTCATTCCTGGGTTTATGTGAAATTTTTTCTCAGCCAAATAATATTTTCTGTGACTCTTCAGCTCAGTAAGTCTGAAAGCACAAGTTTCACACTGAACATTTTAACACTTTAATATCCAGCCTGGTCTGGCAAGGTAAGAGTCATAAAGCCAGGCCTACATTTTGAACATCTTTCTCAAAACCTGTAGCAGACATCCTGCTTCAGAGAAATCCTCTGGCCTTTATAGTACCTATACCATAATGAACATATATATATATATATATATATATATAGCAATATATGATATTTTCTGGTTAAATTCTGCACTCCCTCTCTGCTCTCTTCTGTTGCCTGCACTGTCTGCTATTGCTGTAATACCTGATAACATGAAATCATCCTTTGTCTTCAAAGCAGCAGCCTCACACAAAGGGGTTTTCATCCGGGTGACCATATCAGAGTCTGGAATGAAACAGGAATCAAAGAGCAGAGTAATGCCCTTTATCTTTCTTTCACAAGCCAAGATAATCCTCAGTTCCCAAAACTGAACAAATATATAAATTGCACCACTTAGGAAAATTCCTGTGGTAATTCCTCCGAATGTGGAATCAAGAATGAATAAAACCATCTGTGTATAGCTCTGGGGAGCACCTAACTCAAAAAGCATTGTTTGGATGACAAAAGTAAATTCCACATCCACAGTCACTCTGTATTCAGCATCAGTACTCTGAAGGCTTTTTGCACTTATAAAGCACTATTACAAATAATTTGTGCAGGTCCTGCCACGTACATGGTGAGATTCAGAAAGTTAAAATATACAGTTATTCTGCTAATAAACATCCATGTAACTAGGCAAAAAGTGCCAAACTATTATGGTACTTGGACACTGATGGGACAAAGGAAGGTGTCTTCATGATAATATTCTCAAGGTATTAAAAGTTATAAATCATGTTCTCAGACACAAGAATTGACCCAAATTTCATGAAACTGGCAGTAGGAGAATTATTCCAGATTACACAGAAGCCAAAATAGGCTTCTGAGTTGTGTCTTAATTTGGATAGCATGAAATGAAATTAAATGAAATGGCAATGACATTTCCATTATAAAATAGACATCTGTAACACCCTACAGTTCATTGTAAGTTTTTGTAAAAAATTCTGTGAGATAACTTACCTCTCCACAGATATACTTCTTGAAAGGTAGTGAAATTTCTTTCTGCCTCTCCCATCAACAGTGAAGCTAATAAAGAGAATATTTTGTTAGAATAGCTGTTTAAATTAACCATATTTCTAAATACTCAGAAATTGCATAGAAAATACATGACTAAACTATGCATCACAATATAAAAGTCTAAGGTGCCACAGGGCTAGTCTGGGTCCAGGGTGACAAACTTTACTCAATTTCTTATCATTGCTTTTACCATGTAGGTCTGGGCATCTCCCTTTTATTCTTTGCTCCAGATTTTACCTTTCTTTCAGATTATTGGCTTGGATCTGGCTGAATTAAATGTTGCAAGTACTACAGAGTGACACATTAAACACAGTTTCAACTTTCATTAATGTTCATGTGGCAAAATATGAGAGGTCCATCGATCCAGCAATGCATCCAGTCAGAGAATTATTATTCTCTTGTGATATGGATTTATTTGAAAAAAACACTGGAGTACAGGAGCAGGCTGGTGAATAAGACAGAGTCTATACAACAATTACAGATGGAAATTGAGGTGATTCACTGACATACTTCCACTGAACACTTGTCCACCCAGGGTGAAGGAAAATCTCTTCTCCTTCTCATCATAGCTCACACCATTACACATCCCACCCATGGCTGAGGTTGCTGCTGGATTCCAGCCTTTGGCATTGCAGAACAGCACGTCTGGGGAGCTCAGCAAACTGCACAGAATGGTACCTAGAGGTAGGAAAAGACACAGCTGCATCACTGCACTAATGCTTTGCACCTCCCCAAGCCCCCAGTGCTTTCTCCAGGTGCCAACTGAACCTCTGTCACTGCAAGAGATACCCTTCAGTATTGCTACCAAAAAAAAAAAAACCCAAATAAGCACACTAGAATCATGTGTTCAAATTTGAGTGCTAAGGTTAGCTACTCATACCCAATCTAAACATTTGTAGCCTGTTTTTTCAGAGATTTCAGGCACATACTATTATCACCTAATAAAATATTACTATTGTCTGATAATACCCAACAATGTTCTCAGCACTTCATAGCACCACAGAGACAAATCCAATCCTTTGATGGTCCTAAAATCTCAGGTTCTGAACCAAAAAGAAAGCACTTATATATTTTTACTCTAATGGTTTCCTGAACTGGTGCCTGATTTCAGTCATCCCAGGCTTGAGTCTCTCCCAGCACTGTGATGTGAGTTGGGGGACCAGAGTATTTAAGGCCACAGGTTCTGGCACCAATCTGTTACCATAACTTCTAAAAATTCTCAGCTCTTGTTTTACACTTGGTGTCACAGCTCAGGTATTTCTAAGGTTTTACAATGTCCTCTCTAGTTTGTTTTTATGGACTAGGTACACGAGATATTGAATGTGCTTTTCCTTCTTTTTTACTTCTTTTAAAGCAAAATGCTAGTCCAAATAATGCATTTACGTGTAGAACTGATCCAAATAATCACCCCAACCAAACAGATATTCACCTTTTACACTCACAAGTAGAGAGAACCCAAAATTTGAATGTATAGAGAAATGGACTTTACAAGATCATCTAGAATATTGTGATGCAAAAAAAATAAATACAGAGATGCCAAAAGAGAGAATAATTTTCTGGAAATATTTTCTTGACAACTTTCACAGATAATATGTGACAGATTTTCACAGAATTTCTTAAATCTGTGATCATTTTCCACTCCAAACTGGAGCTCGTCACATAGCAGCCACTAGCACATGCCTGGATTTCACAGAATCATAGAATATGCTGAGTTGGAAGAGACCCACAAGAATCATCAGGTCCAACTCCTGGCTGTTGATAGAGCTTGTCTTTAAGTCTTTGAGGCATGTCATTTAAAACTTTATATTTCCTACAAGAAATGCATCTCCAAGGGGAAAGTCAATACCATGTGAGCTTGAAACTAAACTGCAAAAAGTAAGCACTGGCATAAAGTGCTTGAGCTTGTTGGCAAAACTCTGGTTGTGCTGAAGTCATCCCACCTCTGCCAGACTCCATCCACCCCACTACTACTTGCTCTCCTAGACAGACATCCAGACCTGGGAGATTTTAGCTTCTCTGCATGCAACAATATAACATAATTCTGTTTAGCATCCTTTTTTCCTGCTCTTAAAAGGAGGCTGATTTTTCATTTGTACCACGAGGTCTGGAGGCACCTTCTTAGCTCCTGCATCAGCTGAAAGGCACCAACTTCTGCCAACCAAGCTGTGCTGTGTTCAGAAAGGTGTTTTCAGAACAATTTATCTCATCCAGATGGAGATGTCACACACACAGAGAACAGGCTGAGTTGGAAGAGACCCACAAGGATCACTGAGTCCAATTCCTGGCCCTGCATAGGATGGCCCCAAGAGTCACACCATGCTCCCAAGAGCACTGCCCAAACACTGCTGGAACTCTGTCAAGCTTATTCCTTCAAAATATCCATTTTGTTCCAAGAGCAGGTTGCTACCTCAAGCCTTTACTGCTCCAGACCAAGTCTTGGGCATTACTCAAACCTTCACAAGACCAAAAAAACATCAGTGATGTAGAGATAGGCTGTTCACACAACTATGACACAAAGGTAAGCGTACTGCGCCCAACAATGACTTCTACTCATTTAGCACCGGTTTCCTCCTGCAGAACTCTTTCCTGTGCAACCAGGCAGTACCTCCATCCAGCAGGAGCTGGCCCAGGATGAACCCATCACAGCAGGAGTCCCGGCTGCACTCCTGCCTGCAGAGCAGCTGAGCAGCAGTCCGGGAGGTGCCAGCTGCCGGGAGCAGCAGGGAGCGGTACCCGCCGGACAGCGCGTTCTGGAAGCCAGTCCTCTCAAAGGCCTTGAGTCCAGAGGAGCTGAACTCCTGTCCTGGGTAGACAGAAAGGGAAAGGAGCTCAAGGAATATTTTTTTTAATTGCCTGCAGACTGGAGCTGGTTTGATGATCAAAACTCAGTTTTAAAAGCGCTTTTCTGGACTTTGAGTTTCAGAAGCAAGATCATCAAATGATGTGGTGCCATTATGTCTGAGTATCTGGTTATAATGCACTGCCAGCAAAGAGCTCCTAAACTGATCTATGCAGTCAGGTTGGTAATATTCCACCTTCAAGCATTCAGTTACGCTGTTAGTAACTCCCAGATAAAAATGAAACAAATTTATCTAATTTGAAAAGTAAAATGTGTAATTTGGCCAGCATGACTGCATCTACAATTAAGGCTTCTGCTAATTAGGAGGGCATGATTCATAGAATTTTGGATATAGAAAACTAGAATAGATCTGGTATTAACAAGATTATACCAATCACAACAAACTCATGGGACTTTATGTTTTTCAGGTGAGACTTAGATCTTTTATTTTTGTTAATATCAATAGTGACTCAGAAGTTTGAATAGAAGTACAAAGAACATGGTAAGAGCAGAGAGTTCTGACTCAATCCCTGCAATATTTGGTTATCTTGCTTCCAGTCTGGCATGATACTTAAAGCTGGACACACAATGTATGTGGTGCTATCAGCCACACTCAGGCCATGAATAAATAAATAAGCAAATAAATAATATTTGTCTCATGCATTCATTTGTTCAGCTAAAATGTTTTGGGATTCATGGAGAGCAGCTTACTTCTTGGCTGCCATATTATTACAAAAATTCACAATCAAAAGTAAAGTGAACTTAAATTATGTACAGGCTGGTCATTAATAATGCCTTATGTATTCAAATAACAAACTGCTTAGTAAAGAGAAGTCAGAACAGAATAGGAAAATACACTGGATAGATTTTGAGTTTTTATGGGACTAGTTGCTGGCAAAAATCATCAAAATAGTGTAAAAAAGTATTCCTAATTTCTAGGGAACAAGATAAAAAAGAAAAAAGAATTTGCTGAAGGTTCTGGACTGTCACTAAATGTTCAGCTTTTTAAAGTATTGCGTCTTCTTAAACACAGATGCTCCCCAAATTTGGTCATGATCCTCTACAGAAGTAACTGCCAGCTTGGACACAGAGTCAGATTCAGGTGAGTGATTCACATCTGGTACCTCTCTTCAAATACACCATCAGTGCATCTCCCTCTGGGCTCCTGACACGAAGCAAGCAGCTGAGGCCATTGATGCTAGTGGCAGCAGGGTTCCCCAATACACCTTGCACCTAAGACAGAAAACAGGCAAGCAAAATAAATAAAACCTATTGTATTTCCTCTCCTAAAATACATTTTCTTTATTAAGAAACTCATGGGGAGCAATGAGCAACACAAAGGTAATCACAGCACAACTCCATGTGAGCATTTTTTATTCTTTCTCATATGGACAATTTTGACACTATCATACTGAGATCTCAGCTCCTCAATGCCACATTGTTGTTTAAAGTAGTGAACAGGAAAAGAGCAGAGTGATAAAGAGCATACAGTTCAAACCCTAGGCTAGAGGAAGGGACTCAGAAAGTATGATTGTTTCAGGTGGCCTGACTGCCAGCCTGGCTGCTTCTAGTTTGGACTATCCAGATTAACCTCTTTTTAAATCAACTTGATAACCTATCTGCAAGTGCTCAGCATGTTTTAGAGACAACAATGCTTTGTGATGTTTCAACCAAACACTGAGGTATTCAGATGTCATTTTTGGAAACATCTGGGTGTAGCTTCTTTGCCAACTTGCAGGGATTTATTACTGCCATGGGTAAATGTCCAAGGGATCAGGTATCAGCCTCCCTTTCCTCTCCCTTTCCTCTGTGATCTTGTCTACTTACATTGACCACACAGCACTATGATAAGCATCTATTTTTAAATATGATCATTCTTACCAGTCCAGAGGTGGTGCAGTTGAAGTTGGCTTCAGCAGCACTGTACAATTCACAGAGCACTTCAGTACCAGCAGGAGTTACAGTTGCAAAGCCACAGGCATCTTCCCTCTCACAGCCTGAAAAAACAGGAAAGAAATTTTAGGCTTCCTAGCACTTCATATGCAAAATGGTTGCTACAAATTCCACTGCTTACTGCCACTTATGTAGATTTCCTTATGTCTATCAGACATGAATTTAATTAGCCAAATGATCTTTAGTACTCAACTATTTCAGTAGAGAGTTAAGGGTTTTAAATTGAATTAAATTCATGCAGAAAGTTGTTTATCACCTGATGATATAAACAGCTGAGACAGGTCTGACCACACACCCAAATATTTAAAGTCTGCTGGATAATTTTGCCCAAGGCAGGACTCTCATGAACCACTTTTCCAGCACATCACACCTGTCTGAGAGTAACCCCACGGCAAAGAGGTTGTGACAAATATCAGTGATAGGAAGGAGAGAAACACCAAATTCTTCAGTCATGCTGGTTGCCCCTGCAGCAATCACCTGGCCACTGGAAGGGAGAAAGAGCCATCCCCTCCAGGTACAGAAGTGGCTGGAGATCCTTCTGCCCTTACACATTCACCATTAATGTACTCCCCTAGCCCAAATGAAACACTTTCCAAATCTCCATTATGAAATGAACCAACTTAGATCAAATCATCAGCTGAAATGCAAGCTGAGTTATCTGGCCTTATAGAAACTTAGGGAGGGAAAGATTAACTTTCATCCCTCAATCAGAATTTCAGCAGTAATATTTTGTAGTTGTGCTTCCATTTACATAACTTATAAAGAAAATACAGCTATGAGAGAGATGGAATCAAACTGGTTGGCAAAGGGCCATGATTTCCTCCACAGGTTTGTTCTCAGGCTCTCTCAGTTCAGTGTCTTGCTTTTGAAGGTCCCCATTTTCAGGGAAAGGTGCAAGAAATCTTACAGTATACAGCCAGGTTGAGCTTGTGCAGGAAAATCATTCTAGTAAAAAAAGGTTTCACATAATCAGTTCTTAGCATGAGAAGCGATTGCTCCATGGCATGTGACACAAAGCTGCTGATTTGTCAGAATTTTGATATGTACCTTACAAACATCTATGGACAGGACATCTATGTTATTACTGCCAGAGAGTTTTTACTTTGAGCATATCCCTCTGCCTCCCTTCATAGCCTGAGCTTTAGGAGATACAAGGTGGGACTGACTCAAAGCACCCTGAAAGCAGTGTCATGATTCCTCTGGGTGTCAGATGATTCTGAACCAACTTAAACCTGATGCAGTACAGTGTATAAACTGCACGACTTGGCAGAGGAATATCCCTGAACTCCTTTTGACGTTAGCAAGGATGATTACTCCTATTTTATGCACCAATCAGGTAATTTGTGAAGAGGTAAAAGCTTGCTTTTCATATGTCCTGAACACCTAATCCTTCCGTCTACACATCTTCATTCACAGTTTGATGAATTTTTCCTGGTTTAGATCTCAGTTCTCATTCGTATTGCAAACTACAACTGGCTTTAAAGTCAGATGACTTGTCTGAAGTAGTAGGTAAAGCCAGAAGATTTCTTTCTGAAAGAAACATCAATCTCTTCCCTGAATCAAGGTCACCAAAAGTTGTAAATATCTTGCAGTGAATTGGTGCTGAACTGCAGAACATATAGCTCATCCAGGAATTTAACCACAAATGCATCATATGAAAATATTATTTTCCACAATTGTTAGTGTCGTCTCTACAGCTTTTCTCAGTTTTCTCACCTGAAATGCACTGAAAATATGTATTTTGCAGGTTTCCCCCAAATGACTGAGATTGAAGAATTTGAGCTTCTTCTGATCCATAAATCAGGCTGGAGGCAGGAACTCTTTCAAATTTTCTGAGCACTAAAAAAAAAAACAACCCCAACCATGTAATATTATCAGTCCTCATGCTGCAAACAGACAAAGACTTTAGGTAGAAATTAAGCTTGAATTCTGTGAGGAGAGAGGTTTGCTCATTAAATGATGTACCATAACCTCACAGATAATGCAGGAGACAGCTGGCGTAAGGGTAGAATTTCTGCTTTGAAATAAAAAGCATCACAAGATATTTTAAAAACCAGGAGTGGGCTGGAATTTCACTTTCCAGTGAGGCTTCTCTTCCAGCAGCAGACCTTCCATCTCCCATTACTTGTTCATGGCATTGAACCAACTATTGAGTCAAAGGGGGAACCAACTTTCTACAAATCAGTCACAGAAACAAGAGCCAGCTCCAACGGCACTTGGTTAGGCAGGAACCCCAGGAACACAACAGCCTGATCTCCACTGATCTCAGCCCCAAGGCTATGTCCAAGACAGTATGTCCTACATGCTGCTTTATTTCTCCTCCATTCCACTGTTAACACCTGACTGTCACTTTGCTGGCCAAACCCTTTTCTCTGCTCCCTCTGCACTGGTCCTGCTCACCCACGGGCAAGGGCTCTGACAAGCAGCACTGTTCACACACCGGGAAAAGCTCATGGGGTCGAGAGATGCAAACCCCAAAGGTCACTAGATGGGGTGAGGAATCTAATCCAGGCTCCAGAGGGTTTGGCCCTGTCTGTGCCCTGAAAAGATTACAGACTGCTGAGAGGGCACACAGTGCCACCACCACCCTGCTGGGGAAGGCACTTACCTGTGTTACCAGGGGGTTGGGCACAGGCTGATGCCCAGTACATTTCAGGGAGCACAGCACATTATCCCTGCCCTGGCAGGGGGGCTGGAAGTAGAGGATCTTTAAGATCTCTTCTAACCCAAGCCATTCTGTGGTTAAGAGAAGAACATGGTGACTTAGCATCATCCCTTGGTGACCAAACTTCTCTGAAGGCCCCAGGTGAAGCCAAACCTCGGGCTCCTTGCAGCCAGCACCAGGCCTAGACTTAAAGAGGTAAAAGCAGGAGCTCTGGTGTGACCCCAGCTGTGGGAGATGTCTGCACATGGCAGAGCTGGAAGCTCAGCCCCTCTTTCCCCTGGGCTCATGGGCACAGCAGTCTGGCCAGAGGGTCACAGCCCTCTCTTCCTGAAATGTGCGGATAAACCACGAAATAACAGTCAGGGGTAAAAAAATCATTTGTACTCTTACAGCAGGAGTCAGGGTTAAATCAGAAGCAATGTCCACTGCTGTCAGGGCTGAGCCAGCAGTTGCTTTTGATAAAACCATCATTTCTGCTCAGGAAAAATTTCACAGGGGTGTGTCAAACGCCTAGCACAAGAACATCCTCGCACTCCAGTTAGGATGGGGACAAGGGAGAAATACAGTGCAAGCAGAAGTGAAAGTTTTTTCCTTCCTAGAAATACAGGGAGCACAAAAATACGAGCATTAGGTGACTTCTGCACAAAACTGAATCCCTTTTGCATCTGCAACCTGCAGTAATGCCTGGTTAAAAACTGCCCTCATTTCTATTCCAATATTC
Organism: Anthoscopus minutus; assembly: GCA_013399455.1. Lineage (NCBI taxonomy): Eukaryota > Metazoa > Chordata > Aves > Passeriformes > Paridae > Anthoscopus > Anthoscopus minutus. The sequence continues at coordinate 58,787 of VWYI01048069.1, forward strand.
AAATTTTTAAAATTACACTCTCAAATACTTTTCTTCTGATTTTTTCACCCTAATTCTGACTTCATCCCACCTCTCCATTTTCAAGAGAACTTTTTTCTCTATTTTTCTCCCATATTCTTGAATACAATATGTATTGAATACAATAATATAGGAGAAAAGTAGAGAGAAGATAGAAAGTGTAATGAAACAGTAAACTGAAAACACTGAAAAACAATAGAAAAACCACATTTTTAAGTTCTTGAATTTTGTGTTTTAGTACAAAGATTAAAAAATTGCAGTAATAAAATCATTTCACATGATTTTAGTGCTCTGCTTAGTGCAGAGCAGAAATTTTCTGTATCACTTATTGCTAGAGCAAAGCTCTAGGTCCTTCTGTTGCTGTAATTACAGAATCATAGAATGGATTAGGTTGAAAAGGACCTTCAAAATCACCTAGTCCAAACCCCCCTCAATAAAGTTGAGTCATAAATGTTAAGTGGCCTAGAATATAACAAGAGAGAGAATAATAATAACAAAAAATGGCTGTTACAGCTTTTTCTTCCTCATTCATACAAGGCAATTCCTGTTCTGGCTGAAGACTCAAAAACCAAAGACCAGCTGGGTTTTGGTGACCCTTCCCAACTGCCTGCCTCTTGTCAAAGCAAGATCAGCCTTCAGCCCCTACTGTCTTGCTGTGTGCTGGATTCAGTTAAGGGAAATAGTAGAGGCAGGAGAAAAATCAAAAATAGAGACAAACAGTTTCACTTCACATTATGCTTTCTGGAAATGAAGCATGATCTTTAAAGAAAAAAAAAATTAAATAAGCCAGAAAATTATTATTTAAAAACCCATGCAAGTAAATAGATTTCTTAGGTGTTCATGGGGCCCTGAGCAACCTGATCTTTTAGGTGGCATCCTTGCTCACAGCAGGTGTGCTGGAACAAGATGTTCTTTAAGGTCCCTTCCAACACAAACACTTCTGTGATTCTATGGCACATTGTTCCTGTGTTTTTAAACAGTCATAAATGAATTTTCAACAGTCACAAATATTTGTAGTGACATCTTCTAGCAAGAAGATGTCTGCTTGGGACAAAACCAAGCAGAAATATCTACAACTGTTCCATGCTGGACAGAGTCAGAAGTGCCCAAGCAGGAAGGTTCATGGTAACAGGAGAATTAAGATCCTGAGACCTTTCTGCAGAGAAACATCCCAAATACCCCATGATTGAGAGCAACAGAGGCTTTCATCTCATGTTCACAACTGTGATTAGTCTTTGAGTATTCTCAGAGGATAAAAAAGAGTTATTTTAACTGAAGATAGTTTTGCAACCACTTCACAGCTGAGGGCTTTACTTTTCACACTCCTTCCACTGATCACACTTGTCATAAGACATTGTCTAATTTAAAGCACACCATGAAACATCAGTTTCTAAACAGAATATTCCATTAAATTCCATCATATGATGAGAATATCAAAAATTCTGGGAAAAAGCAAAAGCTTTGAGGTTGAGAAGAGTAATTTGACCTTACTGCAGGCAGTCTGGGGACAGTTTGAAAGATTATATTCTTTGTTTTTTCAAGTTTTTTATCCTTGGAAACCAACATTTTGCAGCTGTATTCAAGCAGAAGTAACCTCCTCCAGGCTGCAAGAATGTGTTCCCCTTGCTGTTCACCTTACAGCAAGGGCCCAGAGGGTGATGGTATGTTGTGGCTGTGAGGTCACTGCTGAAAATAGTCTATTTCCCATGAATACATAGATGAGGGATAATTTTACAAAGAAATTAATAATTCTGCTTCTTTCTCATTAGCCTCATCATTCTTTTGGGTTTCCAAGCAGAGAGCACAAGGTCAGCACACATCAAAACTTGCAGCCATCCTAGAGCTCAGGAAACCTGCTTCTCTCTCTTCCCTTACCAGAAATAAGGGAAATACTTCCCAAGTGTAGTCAAGAAATGCAAGGAGAAATGTGTCTTAAGGCAGAGGCCACAAAGTGAGTAACTATGGGACAGTGAATCCCCATAAGCTGTGGAGTGATTAGTCTCTTCATAAGGAAGTTCCACCTATGTAGGGTCAAAGCACATCCAAAATCTCCTTCTACCACTTACCCAAGCACTGGTCATCTGTAAGGAGATCCTCTGTTTCAGTCCAGTCCTGTGCTGCTCCAAAGCTGTCGACACAGAAGGATTTCTGGGTGTCAGGGTCTTGCTGGGAAGGTCTGTACTGCCCATCTTCATCACACTGCAGGCCCTGCTCATTGCTCTGGCAGGATGTGACACCTGGTACAAGAGAGCAAGGGAAGGAAGGAATAAAGGCACTTTGACTATGCTGTCAATGGGGTTTCACAGAATCCAGAGGCTGGAGAGGACCTCTGGGGATTGTAAAGAGCCCCTGCTCAGGCAGGGCTGCCTAGAGCTGGCAGCCCAGGACCCTCTGCAGATGGTTTTTACCCATCTCCAAGGACTCCACAACCTCCCTGGGCAACCTGAGCCAGTGCTTGGTTGTCCTCACAGCAAAAACATTTTTTGATGTTCAGAGGGAACCTCTTGTGCAGCCACTGGTCCTGTCAATGCAGTAGGACAATGTTTCAGTGCTGTGAGACAAAAATCTCCTTAGCACAACAGAGACTTCACTGAACATTAAGCTAAGATCTGCACAGCATTTCATGCTCTAATGCATGGTAGTCTCACTGCTTTTTTGCCACTTCAGTTTGGGTTTCAAATGTTTTTTGGATTCTCCACCATGCATTGTCTGTTGATGTATTTCCAGTACTGTAAAGCAAAGTACAGAGAAGGAACTGTACTTTCATACAGGTTTGTTCAATGATGCTGCAGTGGATCTGTGCAATGTTGTGAGCAGTGAGAAGAGCTATCACACCAATTAACTCAGAAAAACTCTTCAGACTCTGCAAGGAGACAGCAGGGAATGAAAGAAGGTAGGAAGGCAGTGTGTAACCTGGCGCTGAGCTGCAGCACAAAGGTAAAGGCACGGAGCAGGTTTAGTAAAGAAAATTGCAAGTGCAAGTTTTTAAACCCTAAGGAGCAAACTTTTGAGGACTTACATTCAATACCTACCCAGGGAACACACATGGAATAGAATGACAACTGTAGGCAAAAGCTAATTGATGTTGGGATACATTACAATGAAAATGGGAGGTTTATCCCACCTGAGAGAACAAATAGACTGCCATATACACAATGGCACTTCCCAAGAAAACCATTCTTGGTACTCCTATTTATATCTTATTTTATATAAGATAATTCTGTAGACAAAATTTAATTTGGACCAAGAACCAATTTTATGCATGAAAAATAAAATCATTTAAACTGAATTCACCTGCTTTAATGAACATTTCAATAGCTGCTGTGAGAAATGTTTGTATTTGCTGGGGAAAGAGCTGCACAAAACAAGACTATTTTAGTGTTCATGCAAGTGACAAAAAATGAGCTTCATAAGAAGTTTCTCATTGATAGTGAACACCCAGATATCATTCCTGAGGACAATGAACATGTCTAGAGGAACCACAACATCCTGGATGAGACTGACCACTTGTTTCTCATGCATTTTTGGTCAAAACACCAGACAGTTTGTAAAATGGTTTTGAATGTATGCAGAAGGGATCATATCCATCCAAAAACTCCCAGAGGGAGGATTTAATTTTTTTAAAAAACTTAGAGATGAATAAAAAAAAAACTTCATTAGGTATTTGAAGCCAGAAAATAAAGGATATGGGAAAAATGAGTTCAACTTACAGTGATCAGCACTGATTGCCCCATAGGAGTTGGTAGTTTTGCCCACAGGACACTTGATACAGAAGGAATGTCCTGTCTGATACTGATAGTAGCCAAGAGGGCAGGGAATGCATTCACCATCCTGGAAATAACTGCCCGGAGGACAAACAACTGCAAAGAGAAAAATCACCTTATTACTCATTTGGAATTCAACCAGTGCTGGCATTTGCACACATATGTGTGGGAATACATATATAAATATATAAGTATATA
>VWYI01048071.1:333-14648 GCA_013399455.1 Anthoscopus minutus
GCGGCTCCGGGCTGAGCATTCGCTCTTTGCCGCTCCCCCGCGCATGCGCGTTAGCAAAACCCCACGTCTTTCGATTGGTCCCGCCGGGGATATCCACGCCCCGCCCATTCCCTCGGTCGCCGGCGCCCTGTTTAGCCATGTACGGCGGCAGTGCTGCCTGCGTGTCTCCGCAAACCGCATGCCCAGCATTTCTGGCTTCCTCCACCTCTTCCTCCCAGAAAAACCGCGCATGCCGCTGCACCTCCAGCACCGAAACGCTGGCTGGCGGCGGAGAGACGCATGGGGAAACCGCGGATTTTTGGGAAGGTTCTGAGGGAGGATGGGGATCTGACGGGTTCAGCGAGAGAGTCGGGGGGTTTTCTGGGCTCAGTGTCAGGGAGGGGAAAAACGCACCTGGTCCCCGCGAATCCCCGCCCTCAGGCAGACCACTTTCAGAGGCGGTTTGCGTTGGCGCCGCTATTCTGAGCTTCGGTGTTGCTAATAAACATACGCGCGCAGCGTTCCAAGCCTCCTGTTCTTTGAGCGCCTTGCGTAGGGTTTGTTCAACTTTACCCCACACCTTAAGGCTTTTGCTGCTGCCTGAGGATTTTGTATCCTCGGCTAGGGCGGCCGTGCATCTCTCCCATACCTCTGAATGAAGTATTTCTATGGGGCATTCAAGCGCCCCAAGCTCTAAGAGCCTTACAATAGCAAGGTTAAGATCTTTGAGCTTACATTCAATTTTCCATTGCTTATGAATCAAACTCACGACCTTCGCGATGGCTTCCATAGCTCGCGCTGGTCCAGGGACGTCTCCCTCGCTGAAGTCGGTTCCCGCTGCTCTGGCCACTGCTTCTTGTCCAGGTGAAAACCCGATTCCCCAATTGTCTTACTCCCGGGTTTCAGCACCAGATTTGTTGCCTTCTGATTTGAAGACAAGACAACCTGGTTCAGAGAACAGCACGGTGGCCCAGCGTCTTCTGGGTCACTCGGTCCATCGACACACTAACACCAATGTGGTAGATAGTCAAAATGGCGTTTATTACCTTACCTTGTCGAACTAAATAGTCAAGGGGGCTTAGCTACGTCAGAGGGGGACGGTGAGGATCAGGTAGGGTTAGTGGGGAATGGAAAACTACTGGAGTTAGGAGGGGTTGCATACCATGGGGGCTAATTGCATATCACAGGTGAGGGGGAGGGGGTCCTGCTGCTTTCCATCACATCTTGAGATCTTCCGCCGCGCCTGTCCCTGTCTACCACAACCACACAATTTTGTTTTATTTGCCACACAGGTTTGGAAATATATGTCCTAGTGTATAGTTTCTGGGCAATGCTTGCTGTGGAGGTGGTAAGAAAATTCTTCAGGAGCAGGACATTCATACTCATAAATAATGCATTCACAAAGTGAATAGAAAAGAACAGATCTCTAAAAGTTGTGTGGACAACATTTTCTCTCCTTTGCCTGCTGCCAAGAGGGAGATTTCTGTTCAGTGAAATCCCATTGCTGAGCTTGTGGCCTCCTCAGGAGTGATGCCATCCAGTGCTAAGGACATGGCCTGTAGGTTATACCTTTCAAACCTCATTTTCTCCTGAAAAACACCTTGACCTTTATCCACTACCCACTCGGAGATGTTGTGCCTGTTGGAATGTTAACTACTAGTGTTTCAGTCGTCATCTAGTTGGAGGTATTCACCTCTTGGGGATCCACTTCCCTACAGGTTCTTGAACAGATACAGCTTTTGTATACAAAACAGACTGCTGTTTCTACCTACCTGCAAGATTCCCGTTCCATAATTCCACTGGGACATTAGGATCAGAAATGAAGAAGGATCACTTCTTCGCTCTGATCCCTTCCTAGGAGCTGGCTGCAGATGTTGCTCCTCCAAGAGCTGATGACAAAAACATACATAAAATCATGTCAGTCAAGCAATTTCTGGGTTTTTTAAATTTTTTTTTTTTTAGAATAATAAGGAAAAGAAATAATATGAATTACAGTTTTTACATACTCTTCAACAAACAAACCATGCGCTGAAATGAAGAAGGCCTTAGAGGTCAGGAGAAACATGCAAGGAAGTTATATTGGCATATAAAACAAAGCAAAGCAGATTATTAATGTAACTACTCTTTGCTTTAGCTTTTACTTGCCTCAACCCATTAGATACACCAAATATATTCATTTATGAAATTCAGTGACAACAATTACTTCCTGAAACCATATACATTATAGTGTAGATAATTCCAAAATCACTAAAACTTTTTTATTGTACTGTAGTTTTAAATGCATTTGTTATTTATATATTTATCTAGCAGAAGTATTTTAATAAGTGTTCCTGGAAATACCATGTTTTAAAATCAGTTGTTCATTCTCTGAAACTGAAATGTGTTTTAAAAGCAAAGAAAGAAAACAAAATACTGTATCAAATAAAGCATGGTCTGGCCATGTTTTACAGTGACCATGTTGAATTGTGGCACAGACAAACCTGAAGCAACCTCTGATTTCTGTGACAGAAGAGGCCAACTGTATGCCTCGTGGAGCTTCTTGTTATCAAAACACTGAATTAAAGTGTTAATGGTGTCATTGTGAATCTGCCCATGTTTTGCAGTACATTACACTGACAGCCTAATGCAGCTGTTGACTGGCACACTCCACCTTCAGAAAAATGACAGATTTTGTCATTGCCAAATGCCTGTTGCCTCTTGACAAATGCTTGTAATCACAGAGCTGTTGAGGTTTTTGAACAGCAGAATTAGAGGGCTAATGCTATTACCAGGATGTTCATACAGTATTTCAAGCAAGGAACTTTTTTGGGACATAACAAAAATTCTCCTTAGTCTTTTCTTAGTCTTTTATCTTTGAGCCATCTTCAAAGAAGGTTAAAGCATGTTCCAATTCTCAGTGGTCATCCATTAACAGAATGGTATGTCTTTTCAAGTGTGAAGTCTTTACCCTCCAGTCATTATACCAAAAAATCCTATTTATGCCAATGGAAAACTAAAACAATTTACCTCAGCAAGTGGGATCAGATCAAATGATCAAGAGGTATTTCATTAATCACCACATCCGAGGGCTTGGGTTTCAGAGTTTTATAAGCAGAGGAGCGTAGGGCTCCAATCTCTCTCCAGTGTACTTTCACAAGGGCCAGCCTGCTGATGTAGGGTAATTACATGGTCTAAAAATACAGCAGCATTTGTTTAAGTTAATGGAAAAGTTACACCAGCTCCAGAGTGCGCAGGCAAAAGCGTATTAGGTTTCCTGCTGACTGTTGTAAATGCTTTGCATATTAGATCAGAAACTCTTGAGCCGGGAACAGCTATTCCTGCAGAATCAGAGGATAAATATCAGGAGCAGAATAATAGGCCCAGTAAATCCCCTTGGCCAGAAAGTTCCTCATGAGACTTCTTCATGCTCTGTGACGCACGTTCAAAAGGAAGAATTTTAAGTGACCTGATCACCACGGCAGTGGACACATATCTGCTTAAAGTCAGCTGACAAGTCACTTTTTCCAGTTTCATCGCAATAAATATTACCAGGTTGGGATGCACGAAGGCTGTGAAGTATTTGTCATGAGAAGTCACTTCAGCTTTAAAACTGGGTTATTTTCATTACGCTTTGCTTTTTCTGCTGTCCTGTTCCCACAAGCATTTGAGGAAATTGAGTAAAAGACTGAATTTTTATATGTGGTGTGTGCTTATTCTCAAGAAAATACATTCTTGCATTGTTTAGGAATTTTTTTACTGGCGAATGAATTGGTATGCATTCAGTCAAAAGAAAGAATATCCTTACTCTTACCAGATGGACAAGCACAAAGGTCTCTGGTAAGAGTGATCAATTCCCATTTGAGATTACTGGGAAATCAGTGGATGCAGGAAATTGACGACCTTTTTATGGATATAGCTGCTGTTTTCTTACCCTTTTAAAAAATAATGGGCTCAATCTAGTTAATTTGATCATTCATACTATTGTCACCCGTTTAGGATCACTGTGAGTTATTTTTATGTATGTTTTGAAAATGTGACTTGGCCCATATAAGTTCTGCAACAAAATATTTAATAATGCTAGTTATGCGCTGTAATACAGCTAACTTGCTGTAAATATAAGGCTTGTTTTAGAGACAATTTTTGGCTAAAATTAAAATATTAAGATGCACTAAGTATAGGTACACTGCACAGAGGCATTTTTCAATGTTTAAGTTTGATACAGAGCACTTTCAGTTCCTTTTAATCTTGGTATTTTAATTAACTGAATTACATCCAGAAACATAGTGCAAAACTGAAATTAAGTTAATTTTAATGAAATAGTTTTGTACAAAACCATCTTTTTTACCTTAAACCGGTTTTACACATGATAGTACCAACTATTTTAATGTTAATTTAGTCTTAATCCGTTTCCATCAGTAGAATTAATTTTCTGGAGTGTCCTGATTCACTCATAATGAGTTGCTGTTGAGTTTAATTTGAGCTCATGTGCTTTGCTGGCCTAAAAGATCATGACATGAGCCCTTGGGCTGGAAAATGCTGAACAACTGCTGTTGTACCTGCAAATCCCACGTGTGCCACTGAACACATCTGCTTGGTAGCTCCTGCAGTCAGTCTGAGGTTACATCTTTCCTTTTTAAAACTACAAGCACAAACATTTGACCTACCATTTTTGGCTGAATAAATAGGAGATTAAAGAGTTGTGTTAACATTGTAATAGTAAACCAAACTGTAAGTGGATGAGAGGTAGGCAATTACTCTTTGCTTCCAGTGATGTTTTGGCTGGGCAAAAAGTTTAATTTTTCCAGTGATATTTGCTTACATTTCTTATTGCAGAGACTTAGAAGTCATGCGCAGGGTTTGTTACTAGTTTGTGCGTGTTAAGTGGATAGATAGGATTTCATGTTTCTAAACTTGTAACTGAGGAGACAGGAAATCTAAGTAACCAAGCAGAGTTTTGCCTCCATTATAAATAGAACTAATTCTAAAGTAATATTTGTGCCTACTAGATTTTTTTAAAAGAAAAAATAGCATCAGGTAGGAATGAAAATCCAAATACTTCTTTTTTAAAATTATATTTTAGGCCTTTATTTTAAGTATAACCTTTTGTTAACACTGCAGCATTTCAAATTTCAGAGGTTTTTTTGAGTTAATAGCCATTTTCTGAGCATAAATTGGAGTTAATAATATTACAGAGATTCTGCTAATGGCAAATTACATAAAAGTCAGCATAGAAAATTAAGGTCGTGTGGACTTGTGAATACTAGGAACTGTCAAAAAAAGTGGCCAGGTTACTAAGAAAGGTGGTTGTGGCTCAGCAGAACCTCGTGGTCTGTCAGTTATAAACTAGTAAAAATCTTCATTAAATGGTACCAACTACTATTGTTATCCCAGTTTTATTTTTGAAAGCTGTGAAGAAGAAAATCATAATTTACAGGGAAGAAGAAAATGCTTCTCTGATGTTCAGGAAAGTGAGGGCAATGGAGTTGGGAAATATCTCTTAATATATTGTCTTTGGCAGTGTTCCTTCCTGTGCTCCTGCAAGGGGTTTCTGCTGTACAGTAGTGTGTTGATGTGCTCAGCCCCGCCATGGATGTGGACATGATTTTCTGAGCCTGAGAGACTTTTTCAGCCTGACAGTGGCTGATCTGTTCCCAAGGGAAAATCTTTTGGGAGCATTCTCTTTCAAGGGCTGTTTTTTGTAAATTGGTTTTGGTTCTCAAAACAATGTCACACAGATGTTCTGGATGTCTCTTGTTCCACCAATGGGACCAGAGAGGTGGTTCCTTTGGCCAGTCATGTTAACCTGTATCGGATCACCTTATAAAAAGGGTTGCAGACCCCAAAATAAAGGCTTCTGCCTCATCTGAGATCAAAACCTTGCTGTTGTTCGTGAGTCCACGCTTCTATTTCGTGTCCTCTAGTGACAGCTGGGTAAGAGAACTGTGGGCTTAGCTGGCACATCAGCTGGAGCCACTGTCACCACCCAGGACATAAATCACCATTTTGGAAAGGATTTTCTGTGTCACCAAAGAGGAGACAAGTGCTGGTAAGAGTTGACAGGGAGACACATGGTCATCTCCAAATGCCATGACGAATCTTTTTGAGGAACACATGCCTGGTAGTAGAAGCTTGATTCATTGTCTGTAAACTGTGCATTATTGTTTTGTGGTGAGGGAACTCTGCTGTTGCAGAGGCTACAGTAAGCTCATGTTACTGGTAGCTGGAGGGGGAATTTAAGTATTAAAAAAATGGGAAGCATGTGGTGGAGGTGGCTGAACAGACCATGTACCCTCAGCCACCCCTCATGTGGCTTCCCCTCAAGGCCCTTCACCATCTTCATTGCTCCTTTGGGCACTCTCTAACAGCTGAATGTCCTATTTCATATCGTGGTGACCAAAACTCCACACAGGGCTTGAGGTGAGCACCAGTGCAGAGCAGGTGTTTCTGTGCTGATTTTTGTTTTGTTTTGTTTTACAGTGGCTTGATCCTTGGGATGCTCAGGTGTTCCAGAAGTTAGGTTGATAATTGTGTTTAAATAGGATGAATTACTGAACTGGTGTTTCACTTAATACTCTAAAGAATTTTCCCACAATTCATAACAAAGCACAGGTGTCATCATACCTTATAACATCCCAAAAACTTTCTGAGAAAAAGGAAACTAATTCATACAAATGCTCAGCTCTTGCTGTGGTGACTCGGTGTGCTCTTTAATGTAGTTTGCACACTAAAAGCACTGGTACAACTTGGCCAGGCATACTCAATTGTCTCAAATCACTTGACTGGAAAATTAAATGTCCATTGCATTGACTCTATAGCTCTTTGAAAAAAAGATTTTTATGACCAGGTTCACAAATTCTTCTGTTGTCCATAGTCCTTTTTGTAGAAGTAGAGACAAAATTTGCAAACAAGCATGACTTCATTCTTGACTGAAAGCAGCATTTATGAAACACTCAACAAATGCTATGCATTTTTGTGGAGATTCGCCCTAAATCCTACTAAGGCATGCAACATCTCCAAGCTCTGTGAGCATAGTCTGTAGGAAAGCTTGACGGAGATGTGGCTATCATTTCATAAAGGTCTAGGTTCATTTGGGGAATGGGAGATGGTATGTTAATCCTAGCACTTGGAAGTGTTAATTCACGGCCACTGTTCTGCCAAATTGAGAAACTATCATTCTTTATCAGGTTACAGTCTGTCTTCTGCAAGCTTGTACTTTTGTCTGAAAATTATTCCATGGTTAACGGTGAGTTCTATGGCTGGAGTTAAAAGTTACAGATTTGTCTCCATGCTTAATCCTAGGGTAGGCTAATGAATGAGATTTCTTAGATTCAGCTTGCTTTTATTTACTTTTATTGCTACTTTTGGTGATTGCCCATGCTAGCAGGTCTCTGATATGCATTGTCTTTCTGCCGTATATCTTCTTTTTGTCCTTAGACCTTGTATTTCTGCTATGTATTTTCTTTGGTCCTTTAACCTTAACACTCAACCAATCCATGCATACAGAACCTCATACAGCAGTCATCAAAATGGAAAATTTCCCTTCCTCCATTAGATTTATGTAACTTGTATTAGCGTCACTAGAAGAGATCACAGAAGAATTCAGTCACACAGCACAGCTTCTTATGAGAACATAATAAATGCATACTTTCCTGTCATAAGAATTGTGTTTTTAAAAGCAGTGACAGATTACATTCTTGGGTAAAATTAAATGCAAAATGGGTAACACTAGATGGCAACATACACACCCTTTTTTCTGAGTTTGATTTCTATTTTTGATTGAAGATATTAATGGTTAATAATGACAGAGAGATAATTACTTGGAAGTGCAGATTCCCTAAATTGAAGGAAAAAAAATTTCTCAGTATCTTCATGAAAAATTTGACTGTCTTCAGGAAGATGTAAAAGATCTACTCCTCATACCTCAGTCAAGCAAAGATCAGGAAAACTTTGAAAAGACTTAAAAAAAAAATTGAAATTATTTTTAAGTAGTTAGCATTTTTCTTCTGATGTTTGACGTAAACATTGTTTAAGAGCAGCTACTCCTTGTAGGCTCTGAACAACATTGCTCTGAGCTCAGGTTTACCAGTTTAGAGGAGATTCATATATGATGATGGTTGTCTTCTGCAGGCACAATTGTACAGGAAATGTCACTGCCCTCCTGACTGCTGTGAGGAGAGCTGGTGTGGGCTGTCATAGTGCAGGGACTGGAATCCAGATATATCATATCAATTTTGCAGGTGTTGGAAGAGCCACTGGGCTAATCCAGCACTGTGCAGGAAACCGTTCTGCATGGAGATGGAAGAGATTTGAATTTGTGTTTCCATTATGTGATTGAAAGGCTTTCAATAAACACTGTGTGTGTAGATGCTGCAGTGAATGTGAGGCATGCCTCTTAGTGTTATGTATCCATGTGTGTTCCAAGAAATACAAGAAATAATAGATCTTTGATGCTTTTCAGATGTCAAATTTAAGCTTCTGTCCCACTCTACGTGTGAATGGCGTTATGATGCCTGCACAAGCCCTTGTTTCAAGACATGCAGGGACCCTTTGGGAAAAAACTGTCAGACAGTACCAAAGTAAGTGTCTGTATTTTTATGGAAAAGTGTGTAGTTTAGGCAAGACACTTAAACAGGGTAATAGGAATATGAGGGCCCAAATGTACCCTTAATAAGTCAGGACTGTGTTCTTGGGTAAGGGTAAGGAGATAAGTGAAAGAGAAAAGAAATGGAATAAAACCTGCTGCTGCAGCCACACTAACCTGACATTTCAACATTTAATGTACTGTCAGGTTCTGAAACAACATTTGTAACTTTCATTTTGGGAGTATTATAGAGCATTAATAAAGAGAGGTTATCACAACTTTGTTTCAAACAGTTGTGCCCCTGCTTTTCCATTATGTCATTGCAACAGCTATATTTGGCCTTGCTTTTTCCTGCAAAGTGGAATTTGTGCTAAATCTGGTAAAACTAACGCTTAGATTTTGACATGTAAAAATATTGGATATTTCTTACAGTAGTAGTAAATGAGCAGTGACTGTTCATTTCAAAAGCTCACTGTCACAGAGTTCAAGCTTTCCCTTTAATCTGAGTGGGAATGGGAATCATGGCAATGACATTTTGAAGGAGTACACTGAGGTGAACCAGACTGCTTAAACATACTTTATATGTAGATTTTTCCCTGAAATTGAATGCTAAATACAGAAGACACTATTCAACTAGTTAATACTAATTGGTTTTTTTTTAGAGTGGAAGGATGCATCCCTGCCTGTCCTCTCAACATGTTGCTGGATGAAATCACTCAAAGATGCGTGTATTTTGAAGACTGTATGTCTGAAAACTTACATATATCCTATATTAGACTTAGCTTAATAATTAATTAGTTCTTTAGTCATAATTTCAAAGATCAGTGCCCACACTTGTCTAAGTGTGACCTTAGTTATGTGAACCTTGAGCTCACTAAACATACATTTTAGTTAAAATAATTTAATTTCTCAAAAATGAGACAAATTTTAAACAAAGATGTTCTTTCTACATGAAACATTTTGGTAACAGTAGATGTCAAGCAAATGATTTAATAAATTTATTTTTTTATTTGTCTGTGAGTTTTAAAGTTCAAAGGCAATTGAAAAGATCAGTTATACGAGTTAACCTAGACTTCTGCTGGCTCCATCACTACAACTATTCATGAATTTCAGGCCGTTTTCTGTGTATGATTTCAGGCATTGAACATGCAGATGACAGCCCACCACTTAGCATTCAAACCCCAGCAGTTCCACGTTTAACACCAAGCCCAAGTTTGGCAGTGATCAGTGAAGAGGCATTTCCTGCACCTGTAGCAAAGGACACGGAAACAACATTTGCTACAAAATTGCAAGTCACTGCAACTACAGGGAAGCCAGAATTTTTGGCTGTTACATCTCCTAAAACACTTCCAGCCATAACTTTATCACCAGGTATTTCTTCACAGTCAACAGAAATGGCATCTGGGAGAAGCACTACAGCAGCGACTGTGACAACGAAATCTGATGTAAGCTTGTCTGCTTCTGTTGGCATTTCCCCTTTGTTTCCATCTACTGCCAGTTCAGAAACTTCCACAAGGAGTCAACTGGTCAGTAGTGGCTCCACCAAACTGCTGGGGACTACAGAACCTCAGACAGCACCTGCTACACATGCAGCAACCACAAGAACAGAATCAGAGAGCAAACCAATTGCTACTTCTGTTTTTACTGGGACACCACTTGTACTTGGCACAACAGAAATGCCAGTCAAAACTAAAGTAATGGAGTTATTGGAAATGGCCGTAAGAACACTTCCCACGAAAGAAGCACAAGTAAAACCAGAAGGACTGACAACATTTACACCCAGTTCATTTGAATCAGTAACAGAAAAAACTACTGCATATGTGCCACAGTTTTCTACATCACCCCTGCGTGTGCCTTCATATACACCGCCAGGAAACCTAACAGGAACTTCGGAAGGGACAAAAATAAGTGTAGAACAGTCTTTTACCACAGTTGCTAATGTTACAGTGACATCATTTTCTCCTATACTCACTACCTCATTATTGTTAAAGCCAGCGTCTTCAGCAACAACAGAAGCAGCAGCTGTTTTAACCAAACAGAGTGTGAAAACTACATCCTCACCACCTATTTCATTAGGAAAGACAGCTTCAGAACCTCCTCTTGGGATGGTTCAACACCTGACTGATACTCCAGAGGTGCTTTTCACTACAACTCTAGGTCCAAAGATGACAACTGTACAAACCCAAGAGAGATCATCAGAAACAACTTTATCATTTATGACTGTTAAAAAGGAAATCTCAAAAATGACATCTCATGTGGAGCATATGTCGAGTTCCTACTTCCCTCCCTATTCACCTCATCCTAGTACTGAAAAAGCCTTCCTTCTTTCTACAAAGAGACCTGCAGTGTCTGCTCCTACTCCTGTGTCTCCAGCTTCAGGTGAACTAAAAAAAACATTTAAAACTGTTTCAACTACAGGCTATCCCTTACACACGGTTCTAAACACAACAGAGTTCCTGACTACATTATATACTAAATATCCTGTCATGGCTGAGACTATCAGTGTGACACCTTTGTCTGTTAAGGTAACATCCAGAATGACATCCCCTCTTGAATTAGCAACAAAGTCAACTTTGTTTCCTGGCAAAATATCTACTGAATACAAGTCAGCTCTGGTTTCAAGTACAGTGAGGACAAGCACTCCAGCATATTCAGGCAGTGTTGCCACATCAGCAGTGAAAACCAGAGAAAGCACCTCAGCTCTTTTTGTGGCTACAGAAAAAGAATCCCCTCAAAGAACATCCATCACTGGATCTCCACTTTCTCTCCTTAGTGGGACTGAAACCACCTTGTTGACAACACAGCCTGATAAATCACAAGTAGAAAGTATTACTACCATCTCTACTGGAAAGCCATCTGCTTTGACTTTTTCACCATCAAGTTCTCTAATCTCTTTAAATATTTCTCTTTCTTCACTACCCTCAGATAGAAAAGAAACATCACTGACAACTCTCAGTCCCATGCGTACAACCCATGAAATAACCTCTTTATACCCAAGAACTATACCAAAATCTGTGTTAACAACAGAAAAGATCTCTCCAGTCCCAACTTTCTCTATTTTATCTTCTATATTAGAACAATCAAGTTCAGTAACAACTGTACCAGATGAAAAATCACTAGTGAATATCACTCATGCCACATTCTCCCCAACCTCTGACTTCAGCAGTCAGCTTGTCACAACGAAAAAAATAATGGCAAGCAAAGAAAAATCCCCTCTGTCCCCTTCTGTTGCACTTTCAGTAACAAAGTCTTACACTTTCTCTACCCCTCAGTATCTAGGAGATAAATTAGTTTCTTCACCTTCTTTAACACAACTGTTACCAGAAGTAACAACCGCACCAAAATATTCAGTAGAAACTAAAATGGTTTACACAGCATTAAAACCTGCAGTCCAAAGTATAACAGAAGCAGTGAAACTTCCAGCAGCTGCAGCTCAGCCATCCTTGCCTCCATCTTCAGCAGGCCCCTTCTTCTTGCAGACATCTTCAGGAGCTAAACTTTCAGTACAGGCCACAAGGACCATTGTTATGCCACCTTCTTCTACTCAGAAGACTACAGAACGTGGTCGTCAGACCTCTGAACCTTTACTGACAAGCCAAGTTCACCAGCATCCTGCAGAACCTCTAACAAAATCCCCTGGTCAACCACAACCTACAGAAGCTACAGAAGGACTGACTTCCTTTTACCCCTTAAGGACCTCACTGCCTGAAGGCACTCATTCAAGTATGTTACCCACTTCAGTAGGTCCTACCAAAGTTATTTTACCAACTCAAAAATATTTGCATTTAACTGATTCAGTCATGCAGCCACTTGTATCAAGAACTTCTGTTTTGCAGCCTATGGTCCCAGCTAGAACAACAGCTGACTTGATTTTTGGTACCAAATTTCCCCCTTTCTCACCAGAAGTGCTTGATGCTTCCTCTTCTTTAGCAACAATTAAAAAAGAACCATTTCCTTCATTTTCCACACAAAAGGCAGCTGAAGATCTAAAACTCACCCATCAGGCCTCATTTACTAAATCCCTTGATTCAAGACAAACACTTGAAGCATCACCTTCACCTGATTCTGAGTCAACCTCTTCAGTGGTTTTGCTACCAGGAGCAACAGAAATTCTTGTTGCATTGGGATCCACATCAAGGGAAAGTGGTACAGAGAAAACTGTGGTGCTGCCTAAGCAGGTCTCACCTTCAGCCACCACCTACAGTTCCATGATCCTGCCAAGGACAGCCTTGTCAACTGAAGCCCATCCATCAGCTGCAGCTTCAGCCTCTCCAGTGATAAGCAGTGCTGGGCAAAACCTCAGTATTGCATCAGCCACTTCAGACAAAGCAGCAGCAGTCACAGAGCCCATCTCCATCTCTCTTTCTGTTACTTCAGAAGCTAAAGGAGCCATGTCCCTCGACACAGTAAAGTCTGAGGAGTCAGAATCAACAGGATTCCAGTCTGTCCTTACTCAGGATGTTACTGTTACACCTCAGGCATTTTACCCTCCATATTTCACAAACACAGCTTCAGTTCTGTCCACTGTGCATTCACCTGCTGAACCAAAACATCTTTCTTCTATAGCTCCATCATCAGTCAGTACTAATGAAACTGCAAAATTTGAAATGACATCAGAGATACACACATCTGTGAGTTCGCTGCTAATGATACCTGATAATCCAAATGACACCGCAGCACCATCAGTTTCCTCATTTACTCCTTTATCTACCAAACCACTTCGTGACTTTAATACAACATTTTCTGGTGGGCTGGCAATGGCTGAAGCCATGGCAGGAGCTGCAGCATCACCTTTTATGTTGCCTCAAGAAACAGCAACTCTTCAAACTTGTACAGTGAGTAGATATAAATAATTACCTGCCTGCTTTGGATTATGCCTTAGTTACTTTTACACACTGATTAAAAAATAAAATCGTGAAGTATGCCTTGATCTTTAGGATTTAAAGCATCTGTATCAAACAAGGGAGCCTGATTATGTTATTCACTATATCTGAAACTTTGGACAACTTCATTATGCATAATATTTTTTCTAATTATACTACACTGAGTTTCAGGCCTCAGGTTGCTGGGTGTGATTGCTACAAAAACAGGGTTTTTGGCAAAATATGGTGTGTTATATTGTCCAGTGTCAGAGTGTTTTGTCACATTGCCCTCCTTAAAGCACGTATCTCCAGACATCCCTGTTGTCTGCTTGTTTCCTTCCATATTTTCCCTCCTCAACTTTTTTTCATTGCATAGTTAAAAATTCAGTGCTGTTCTCATATTTACGTATAGGACAACAGTGTTAATTTGTTGTCAGAATGGTCAGGTTTTCAAAGGTGATTTTTGCTTGTAGCTTCCATCAGCATCATAGGGATCAATAAGTATTCTGTGCTGAAGAATGTGAACCGCTTTTTTGGCAAAAAATATACAGTATTGTGATACTAACTTGGTGTGAAGGGTAACCTCTGTCTTTTGTTGGATCTGCCTTAGCCAATCACAGAAAGTGACTGCATAAAACACATTTGTTTGGATGGACAACTGATCCAGGTTAATAAGTCACAGAACTGCCCATACAATGCTACTCAGCCCAGCTGTGGAGTTTTAGGATTTGCTACTCAAACAAATGGTGACAAATGCTGCCCAAAGTGGGAGTGTGCATGTAAGTTTTAGTTCTGCAGTACTTTTGAAGTGCATTTGGGTAAGAATTTAATGCATTAAAGAACTGATACTTCTGTACCATACCATAGAAGTAGAAGATTCACGTTTTTTGGGCTACGCATGGTCTAATGAAATT